>QVTG01000500.1:744-10877 GCA_013305925.1 Geotrichum reessii
TCTCTTCCCTTTCTAGGGCGGGGCTTGTAGTCAAATATTCTTAGCCTGTTGTACCGGACGATCGGATCTCGCGTCAATGCATCGTATCTGTCCTCCTCAGATCTGAATGCTAAGACGTAAGTATCTCCTAGAGTCGAGTGGTCAGTTCCAATCCGTATTGGATTGACTCTGAACTTCACACCCAAAGACTCCTCTAGGTCCTCTTTAACGATATTTTCGGGAATTCCAGTTCTGATGCCCTTTACAACCAGTTTAGGCCAATCCTCTTCTTGAATAATCTGAAATACTGGGTTCAAATTCTTGACCCACTTATCACGCTCATCGTAGACCTTTTCAGACTCTGTGATTATCGTAATGTTTCCGCTTTCTGATCTCCAGATGCGCTTTAGTGCTGGCTTTTCATCTCGGTATTGTGTATACAAATTGTCCGCGTACTCTTCTACCTTCACAGACCTCTTTTCCTTAAGGTCTGTGGGATCTAAGATTCTAATTCTGTAGGTTTCCTTTTGAGGCTCCGGCTGCGTGGCTTTGGCGGTGGCCTTAGTAGCTATGACTTCAATTCTCTTTCTGCTAGCAGCCATCAACCACTGTGAATGCTTAAGACTTTCAATCTCAGTAGCTAAATTGTTCGACACTAGCTTGCTTGTGTTGGCTGTAGTAATGACGTTTTCTTCCGCCTGCTTCACCTTATTAATCGCCACCACAAACTCCTTTTTCAGATCTTCTGTTTGCTTTGTGAATTGGGCGTATTCATCCTTTAGCTCACCTTTGCGCTTCTCAAAACCGGTTGTCGATAGCAACTGCAAAATTTCCGAGCTTATCCTCATACTTCTTTTCAACGTCTTTTCAAACTGGTACGACAGACCTAGGCTGCTCTCTATGGGCAGTCACCGCAATAACAACACGTATTTTTTCTTATTACTTCGCTCTTATATATACGTTATGTAATATCTCACTCCTCTTCAGGATTCTTGAAACGGGACCTTGCACAAGGGCAAGAGTCATCGTGACAAGCATTAAAATCAAATCAATTATTAAAAAAATCCTAATTAAAATTATTAGGTCTCGCTTTCAAAGAGAAACAAACTTAAGGTGTAAGCTTATTTAGGAATAGATAAGTGAACAACTAAGTATATAAAACTAAACTCGTCAAACTAGCTTCATTACAATTATTATTGTTGTTATTTTTACAATCATGTTTTTTTTTTTTTACTTTTTATTTAATTTTTATTTATTTTTTATTTAATTTTTATTTAATTTTTATTTAATTTTTATTTTATTTTCCTGCCCTCGATTACTATATTTCATTTAAATATTATTATATCCAAAATTTCATGAGAATTAAACAAGAGGAGTGAGTCTGCTAGATAGTTGTAATTGAGTCTTAACAGTGTTAGCTAGGTAAACAACCATAAGAACGTCCTGCAGATGAGAGTTGAATAACTTCTCAAGGTTGTCAGAAGAGACAGAAGGAACCAAACTCAAGTTTTTTAACAAGAATTTGCCAATGGCAACAGATCCAGGAGCATCGCCAGTTATGACATTCTGTACATACCGCGAAACTCTCTCTAGCATTTCAATCACTTCAATAACAGAGGTCTCCAAAGCTCTAATGTCAGAAACCAAAGAAACAAATCTTTCAGGCAAATCCTTGGCCTTTGAAATGGTTGTCAATGCAGCCTTGTCTGAATCCGTGTATTTGATTTCATTAGGGATAGGAACAAACAGAGAAGATCCTCTGTTTTCGCTATTGACACCGACAGAAGCACTAATGTAAGTAGAAACAGTCAAATCCCGAGCGTCAGTGTATGTGGGAACAATCATATGGATAGGGGGATGCGGGGAAACGCCCTCTAATTCAGCGTAATATGAATGTAACAAAGAGGAGAGGTTATTGATTTCGTTCGAAGTGGCGTACCAGCCAACAATGACATCCTTAGGGTAAGCACGTCTGTGTAAAGAATACATAGATCTCAGGTAATCAAGATCTACAGTCATTTCATCATTAGTTTCGTTATGGGGAATAGCGTATGTGCTTCTGACTTCGACTTCTGATCCGTCGTCTGATCTGACGCCGAGTAATGTGCCGATAACTCTTTGGGGAACATTGCCGTTATGAAGAGCATGGTCTAATATTTGAAAAACCGCCTACAAACAGTTAGAAGCCTGATTTTTATTTAAAAAAATAATAGAACATTGGATAATAATATATCCATCTTCATTTCAAGATAGACACTCATACAAACGTACCTGGACTTGGACCACAACATTGGTGGGTAAAGAAGCGGAAACACTGCCAGAACCAACGACGGTGTTAGGCCGGGGAACAAAAAAAAACGATTCGCTCATTATTAAACTGTTCTTAATTCTATTATCAACAACGATTCAACAAAAAGTCTGAGAGCCCAGTTGATGCCTTTGTGGTAATACTAAAAAAAAGGAGAAAAAAGTGAAAAGAAAGAGGTTCGTGTCTTGGAAATTTGGGTGGTTGATGTGAAAATTTTTTTGTTGTTAATTAGTACTAAAACCTAGGGCTGATTTCAAGTTATTAAAAAATAAATTACCTAATATTTTGTATTGAAAGTGTAATTAATTAGTAAGAACTTTATTCTATTATGTCATCTTTTTTGTTTTTATGATACCACATCAAAACTGAAAAAATATGAACATAAATTTGTATTGAAAATCAAATAATTTTTAAAATAATTTCAGTTTTCATTGTCTTGAGTTAGTTTTACTTGATACCAAGAAGGATCTTAATTTACAAGCTCTTAGATTTATTTATTTTTTTGCCGATTTTTCTTTCTGAAGTTTTACTTTGCGTCAATCTTTGACATTTATATATTCCAGCTTTCCCTGTGCACTTAACCCAGGATATGAAAAAATTCATATCAAATGCTAAAATTACTTCTAACTGCTAATGGTCTCATCTTAAAATTTTCATAGAAACAATTATTATTTTATCTAATATCTTTTTTATAATTATATAGACACGTATACTTTTTTTTTCTACTGTATTTTGTAACGTTTTGATATTAGGGCAAGATACATTTTACGAGTGAATCCAAGTTTCCCTTGACATAAAGTTTGATTCAACACGAATGAATCAAAAGCGTGAATGGCGCAACCACTGCTAAGGGAGTTAACTCCCATTCTACTTGAAGTTTTTTTTCCTATTTAACGGATAATGATCTATGAAGGCAATAAACTGATTGTAGTAGGAAAAAAAAAAAAAGACTATCATCTTTGTATTTTTTTATCATTATTTTAATCATGTAACTATGTGACGTACGGACAATAAGCAGATTTTCTATCCATTCAAACACTGTCAGCTTTATAAACTGTTATATTATTGGGAAAAAAATAAAAGTACAGTTTAAAACCTTGAAATTTTCGATCTCATTGTTCTTCTCTGAAGCAGCTAAATATACTCTTATTAATGATCTGATAAACCATTGAAATATTCTTTCTCAGTCAACCCTTTTATGATAGAAAGGCCAGTGCAAAAAGGCTGTTTTGTTCATTAAATCTATCTGGTGATTCTGTCTGTTCTATCTTATTTCGTGGCCTGTTCGAGCCGCACCTCTCCTTTTTCTTGAACGCCCAGTATACTGTACCTGAAAAAAAAATGAACCCATTTTTTTTTTTCATCATTCTTGAGAAAATTAAAAAAAAAAAGATAAAAATACGAGAATTTATAGAAATAAGTATATAAATCAGCATATTTCTTCATTTCTGTGTCTTTCCTAATAATTGATCTTTTTCATGAATTAATAAATTTACTTGTCAAATCATTTAATAATACCTTTTTTTTTTGTTTCATCAATGGGTTTGTTACGCTCGCTAGACTCCTATTTGGTTGAAAAATCAACACCCTTGGTCAGCTACTTGTTGGAGCTACCTTTGATCAAGCTGGTTCCCTTGGTCCTATTTTCATTGTTGTGTATTTCTGTTATTTTCAACATTTTAAAGCAATCATTTTTCATTAATCCTAATCGGGCTCCTATGGTATTTCATTTTTTTCCTTGGATCGGCTCTACTGTCAACTATGGCCGCAGACCCTATGAATTCTTTAAAGAGAACCAAAACAAGTATGGCGACGTCTTTGCTTTCATTATGTGTGGTCGTGTTATGACGGTTTGTCTAGGGCCTAAAGGCCAAGAATTCATGTTCAATAGTAAGCTTCAGGATGTCTCTGCTGAAGAAGCCTACTCGCACTTAACTACTCCCATTTTTGGTGAGGGTGTAGTTTATGACTGTCCTAACCATAGACTCATGGAACAAAAGAAGTTTGCCAAGTCTGCACTGTCTAAAGACGCTTTTAAATCTTACGTTCCAAAAATTGTTGAAGAGGTCACAAACTACTTCAAGACATCTCCATTCTACTACGAAGGCAAAGATGATAAAAAATCTGGAATTGCCAGGGTTCTTGTTTCCCAGTCACAACTTACCATTTTCACTGCGTCTCGCACATTACTTGGTGACGAAGTGCGTTCCAAGCTGGATACAAACTTTGCTTCATACTATGGTGATCTCGATAAAGGATTTACGCCTATAAACTTCGTCTTTCCTCATTTACCTCTTCCTGCCTATTGGAGACGCGATGCTGCTCAGAAAAAAATATCTAATACTTACAAAGAAGTAATTGCCAAACGCCGGAAGGAAGAAAACATTGATGAGACTCAGGATTTGATAGGCTCACTTATGAAAAATGCTATTTACAAAGATGGCGTGAGAATGACTGATCAGCACATTGCCAACCTGCTTATTGGCATTCTCATGGGTGGTCAACATACTTCGGCCACTACTTCGTCTTGGGCTCTACTACATCTTGGCCAACGCCCAGATTTAATCGAAGCTCTTTATCAGGAACAGATTGATGTGTGTGGCATTGATACTGATACGAAGGAAATCAGGCCTATCACTTATGATATGCTTCAAAAAATGAATTTGCTCAATAACACCATCAAGGAGACTTTAAGACTACATTCCCCATTACACTCAGTTTTCCGTAAGGTCATGAATCCACTTCAAGTTCCTAATACTAAGTACATCATTCCCAAGGGTCACTATGTTATGGTTTCAACAGGATTTACCATGACATCTGAAGATTACTTCAAAAACGCTAGTCATTTTGAACCACATCGCTGGGAAGACCCTAGCAGCATTCCTACTATTTCTAGCGACTCCAAGAAAGAAGAATCTATTGATTATGGTTTTGGATCTGTATCGAAGGGAGTTTCATCGCCATATCTACCTTTTGGTGGTGGTCGCCACCGCTGTATTGGTGAACAGTTTGCATACGTACAACTTGGAACCATACTAGCAACTTTTGTTCGCGAATTCACTTGGACAGTTGACAAGTTGCCAGAAATTGATTTCGAATCAATGATTACGCTTCCAAAAGAGCCTGCATTAATCAACTGGACTAGAAGGAATTAAACAAGATCCCAGCAACAACTATTGCTTCTGTCTCTGCCAGAAGTTAGTAGAATTAGCTGCAGCTAACCCGTAAGGGCAAGTCACAAGTTACGCATTTAATCTCTATATAGCTACGATTTTTAACATGATATTTTAATTTTAATTGTCAAACTCGAAAATGGTTTGTTTTTTTTTTTATCTAAATTGGCCTTTTTTGCCAAGCTAAAGATTTTCGACAACTGTAAATGTAAATTCATCTAGAACTTAAGTTTCAAAATATCATCATAGATACGAAAAGATAATTAACAGCCTCTAAGCTTTGAGTGAGAAAGTGGTTATTTTTTTTTTTTTTGGTCAATTATACTACCCCCATTAAAGGGAATGAGGTAGATTCGCTAACAGCCATCGCCACGGAATAACATAATAATAACAATAATGATAATAATAATAATAATAATAATATAGAAATAATATGATAATAAATAATGATAATAATAATAATAATAGTTTTTTTTTTTTTTTTTATTATTAGTTTTGATAAAAGAAAAAAAAAACCCGAAAATTAATGACGATGATATAATAATAATAATAATGATCATAATATAATAATAATAATAATAATAATAATAATAATAATAATAAAATAATAAAATAATTAAAATAATAATAACAATGATATACAAAGAAGACACGAATTCAAAAATATTTATCTCTATGAGACTTTGAGATTAGCGTTCTCTGCGCGCTTTAGATGTTTTAGGCATTTGATGACGCCGGATTCTCCACGAAATAACACATATCTTTAGCAAGTTATTTCAGCTGCGAACAGGTCATGGTGCTCTTGGAAAGTATTTCCAAACGAGATTTATTACTGAAAGAGATTATAACTGCGAATGTGGACAGCTGGAAACAGTTGAACACGTTATTAAGAAGTGCCCTCTGCATCCTGTGGGGCGTAGTTCTTAAGTAAAGTTTCCCCGAAATTTGATCTAAGAGTCCTGCTTAATACCAAGAAGGGTCTTGAAGCGGTAAAAAAGTTCTTAAACTTATTACAACAACTTTTTTTTGTCGATGGTTTGCTTGATTAGAGCAAGCTCTTAAGATTTTACTGTGTGTCAATCTCTGTTATCAATCCAGCAGGTGTTGTGTATTTCAGGTTTTCCTTAGCACTTTTGATATTTCATGGAGAATTTGACGCCATCAAATGCCTGAAACACCTAGAGCGCGCTGAGAGCGCTAATTTTAAAGTCTCATAGAGACAAATATTTTGTAAATTCCATATCTTCTTTGTATATCTTTGTTATTATTATTATCTTAATTAAGTGACTATGTGATGTGAAAACAATAAACAGATTTTCTATCCATATCTATAACTCTTGATACGAATCTAAAAATTTTAATTACGGGAAATATCATTATCTTTTAGCAAGATAATGCTTTTATTCACACCGTCTAAAAAAATAAAATAGTATCTTAAAACCCAAAATTTTGAGACGATAGTTTGGCCCACATTATATAAATAGAAAATCTGTTTATTGTTTTTACATCACATAGTTACATAATTAAAATAATAATAACAAAGGTATAATGTAAGGTTTTAAATTCTATGTCTTTTTTGTACATCTTGTTATTATTACTTTAATAATGTAACTATGTGATGTAAGGACAATAAACAGATTTATATATATCTATGGCGAGGCACAGTCCTCATGAATGGTTTCAGCAAGCCGACCAATTCTTTTTATTTATTTTTTTTATTATTATTATGAACAGATGTTCATAGTTATTCGTTATTGCCTTATTTGGGGAATCAAGTATTAAATACTAAGATACAGTCATTATTTTTTTTTGTTTAAATACGATTTTTTTTTGACCATGGCTAATCGCGAAACCACTCTCATTCTTGCATCTAAAGAGTTGGGTTGATCATGGAGAAACACTTTTTAATAAACTGAGTGAGGCTGAACAGCCTATATACCATATTTGAAATCTACCAAAATGTCATTTTGGTTTTTTTAAAAGATTGAATGCTTTTAACGTCGTCCCATAACATTTTTAATGTCATCCCATGACGTTGATACAAAAACGGTAAATGACCTCCTTTTTTATAGAAGTTAATTTCACAAATTTTTAAAAATAGTAGTCCGATGTAGTGTAATGGCTAGCACGGTCCGCTCTCACCGGGCAAATCAGGGTTCAATTCCCTGCATCGGAGAATTTTTGAATCTATTTAATTTTTCAGTGTTTGATTTTGGAAAAACATATTTTAATTTTTTTCTCAAGATAACTATTAGATAAGTTTAACAAAAAATATGATAGGTTTTGTATTTGTTGACACTTGAATATTTGTAATAAAATTAACATGATGAAAAATATTTTCAGATACCCAAAAATTTCAAAATCATGTTACCAATATAACCACTTTCGAGTATTTTGGTCTTGTACCTTTAAATTTAAAAGTATGTTACACTCTTAAGACATGGATATCATGAAATTTGTATATAATATACGTTGTGACGGAGTGTCCAAAAAAAAAAATAGATAATAATGAATTACCAAATTAAACCAATTACATGAAAGAGTATGTGAAAATTCCTTCATTTTCGGGTTTAAACTTTCTATTTATGTAAAGATCCAAATAATGATTACAACTCTCAATTAAAAGAAATGAATAAATCAGTGTAGCAGTAATAGTAATATCTTTTCTTGTTCTTGCTTACTTAGTCTTATACACTGATTAATATGGATTATATAGTCACTTACCTCTTCTCTATTTCCAGCATCCTTGCCTCGTACCTAAAGCTAGATCTAAGTTGCTCAGCGTCTCTCTTGTACCGCCCGTGCCAAGTTTCATACAGCTCTACCTGTATAGATTTACGGCTGCTACCATTCACTCAAAGGGGCATCCCCCTATGTCAAATATACACGGACTTACTCAATTAAATCAGTAAACACAAATCTAACACCGATACTCATTTTAATACTGAACACTTTATTCATAAGTAACTTTTCTTAAAAATGAAACATTAATATCAAATCAATCATAAAAAACCTAACTACGTTTAAGATTCTTTTAGGCACCTGTCCCAAGAAACAAACCTAAGGTAAATAAATAAATACGTATGATCACATATTAGCTTAGTTGATAATTAATAAGCAAAAAACTAAGTACGTATAACTAAGCTCATCAACCCGGTTTCATTAAATACGTACAGATATGCTACATATATGAATAAGTCACTACTTGTGTTTTTAAATGTTTTGCATACAATCCCCAAAATAACCTTTTAGCACAATCAAAAGTTTTTTTGATTAAATACGCTGAATTAAATTCGAAAATTTACCCTTTAATGAGAACCTGACACAAATTTGTACTTGTGGGCAGTTTGCTTAAAAAGAGTATATCCTTTTCAATTATAATTTCAATGAGTTTTTAAACATGATAAAGTATAAATTTTGATTTAAAAAAGCAAAACTATTGTTTTTTTTTAGTGAGTTATGATGTTTTATTAATTTAATTATTTTTGAAGGTTTCAAATTTTTTATATCAATGTAACTACTAGATCCAAGAAAAATACAGAAAGACTTCTATAAGAGTACCACCGTTAGAAGTACATATTTCATCAATAAGAGTACACAAAGTTGGCGGCTGAATTGGATACTCTTAACGAGGTATTTCTGTAGTGAATTTTTTATTAATCTAAATTTTAAATTATTTCTAGCCAAAGTACATTTACGTTATCATTTTATCATATTCCATCAATGTATTCAATGTTTTTTTTGTTTAGTAATTTATGAGATAGTTTTTTTTTTTTTTTTTTTTTTTTTCAATTTGCATTGGTTTTTACAAATAAATTACTACGAGTAAGTTCATAATATCAAGAAATTTCTAACAATAACTAGATTTTTTCAGTCTGCTAAAATATGTGGGTTTCACTGTCGTGATAACATATTTTGGAAAAATAGTTTTACATATATCACTTGATCACTTTCAAAGCCAAGAAAGCCATAGGCATTATAGGAACACTTGGTGGTGTGTACAGAGGCATTCCTAGTCAGCAGATGAAACAGCTCTACATCTCATGTGTACGGCCAATATTTGAATATGCCAGTCCTGTTTGGTATCACAAATTGACAGGTCAATGGAAAGATGAAATCCAAAAGATTCAAAATACTGCTTTACGTAGGATTTTGGGTGCATTCAAGTCTGCGCCTATTAAGGCAATGCAGCGTGATGCCGACATCTTACCTGTGAACATAAGAATGCAAGAAATTTGTGACCGGTTTGCTGTCAGGGCCATTCGAGCCGTCAGTCCGAGAAACCCTGTTAGGAAACTCGCTACCCGTAGTAAGCAACCCGAAGGCAACCTTGACGAACTATTTGTGAGAATCAGACAAATGGAAGGCATTGATGATGACAAGTACTGGAGTAAGAGACCACCTTGGAAACATCCAAAGTATGATCGAGACAAGAAAGCTCGTACAGCATTGCAGAAGCTGAAAAGCACTATGCGCTGTACATCACGAGCTGAGTGGCAGAAAGACTATGATGAGTTAGGTGAACTTCGACAATACTACTCTTGTACTCAACGAGAGTTGTATAATAGTAAGTACCCCAACCCACTGGAACCATTCATGAGGACTGTGCCTCGCCATACCTTTAGCAAGTTATTCCAACTGCGAACGGGTCATGGTGCTATTGGAAAGTATTT
>QVTG01000501.1:0-13122 GCA_013305925.1 Geotrichum reessii
ATAATAATAATAATAATAATAATAATAATAATAATAATAATAATAATAATAATAATAATAATAATAATAATGAAAAACTTTATCTATATCTTTTATATACTAATAAATATGATTAACAAAATCCAGACCAACTATTTCTTTTCAGCAAAAGGATCATCAAAGGTCTCTAAGCCAGATGGTGGAGGAGTGTTCACAGGGGGGATACGAGCGCTTCCAGAATTTTGGTAGCCAGAATTACTGGCAGATACCGATTCAGTGTTGATATGGGCATGAGGGTGTTGAGGTTCAAACATAAAGGGCCCAGTATGCTCGGATCGGATTCTGTCCCAAGCAGAACCGCCAGAAGTCTCAGAAGAGGTACCGGTGGTATATCTGACAGAACTAGTAGGCTCCTGGTTATCAGTAGAACCGGTGCCGTAGCTTGGGTTGTAGCCAGCATTGTTAATATTGTGTTCATGTTTATACTCAGGCACGTCGCTTGGAACGTTAGAGTAAGCCTTGGGTGCCTGGTACTTGCCGTCCATCCCCTTAATATCGATATTGTACTTATGGCTCATGGTCAACACAATTGGGAACGCTGGGTACTTGACCCAATCAAATTTTGACGGGTCCGGGAACGTGGAATCTGGCCGTCTAATTGTCTCCTGGTAGTATGTGTAGCCAATCAACGGCGGGTACCATTCTAAAGACTGAAAAATGTCGACGTAGCGTTTATTTCCTTCGTACTTGGCTATATTCCGTCGGTAGCCAAAGCTCTCAGCAGCCGAATAGCCAACAAGCACTGTGATGAGCGTCGCAAAAGTTGAGTAGCTTGGCTTGTATGGCTTTTTCAGCTGCTTACACAAGAATTTTGGCCCGCTAAGTCCCACAATAAAACCGGCTGCTGCACCAATGTACTGTGAAAACATCTGAAAGCGGAATGCTTTGTGTAGCGCAACGCGGTCCTCCTGTGTCAGCGTCTTGTCGGCCTCGTAGAACTTGCGGGCGGTCTTGGTCATTGTTTGGAGAAACTTCAGCTGGACCGCAGCCTTTTTGGCGTCAAGCCCTGGGGGCGGAAAGGGAGTATTGGCAAGCTCGTCTACGGAGCTTAGAGAATTGCCTGCATCAAAGTTATTGTTGTCAACGATGGTGCCTGGCTCACTAGAGCTCCAGTCAACAGGCGGATCATTGTTGTATCTGTCATTAGGGTCAACAGAAGTAGGCGGCTTAGAAGAAGAGGCTCCCCACAAAGGCATTTTGAAATTAAAAAATAAACACACACACGTTACAATTGCTAAGATAGCGGTTTATAATCGATACGTATTAGAGCCTGGTAATAGCCAAAGTGAAAAAACTAAAAAACAATGTAATTTGGCTTTCTATGGAGTATCTCCCATTGGTGACAAGAAAGAAAAAAAGTGCACTGGGTTGGGATCACATGTGCCCTTACCCAGCCCAAAATTAAATGTCTGGGTATAATAATTGACAGTTTTTTGAGATGAGTTTAGCACCCCCAGATTAATAATTTCATTGACTTGATATAAAATATTTAGTACTGTTGATACATCGCCTGTTTTTTAATAAATCATGTTGTCGATAGTTTCTGTACCTTATGAATTAACGACTTAAAAGTGCCTGCTTTAACAAATTATTGTCATATCCATAAACCGTTTTGTAAAACACGTCAGTTTTTTTTTTTTTTTTCTCAATTTTTATTTCCTAAAACGCGTTTTTAGCGCGTAAACTTCCCCAAACCCTCAACCATTTCAGTGGTGTTTTAGATAATTGATTTTTTTTTGGGCGCGACATTTCTTTTGTTGCCATTAAGTTCTGCATAGCATTTCCTTTTTCCTCACAGCAGTTTTTTTTTTCAACCTTTCAATCTTTTCATTTATCTTTCTCTAACAGTACCACAACTCTCTTAAAATTGTTTATTGATACTATGCCGACACCAGGAGACCAGCACAAAGAGCCTGAGAACATTTTAAAAAGTGGTTGGACTAAAGAGGATTTAAACGCGATTCAGAACAGGCTCTGGAAGAACCTAGGCCCTGAATTCGTATCATATAGACCCGCACCGGGTGGTGGACGTGTTCCATATTTAGAGGGTTGGAAAGCCATCAATCTTGCAAACGATGCGTTTGGGTTCAACGGCTGGCAATCAGAAATCAAGTTGATCAATATTGACTACTGTGACGAACTATCTGGTGGCCGTATCTCTGTAGGCATCAGCTGCGTTGTCCGTGTCACTCTTAAAGACGGGTCCTTTCATGAAGACATTGGCTTTGGCCACGCTGAAAATGTCAAGGCAAAATATATGGCTTTTGATAAATGCAAGAAAGAAGCCACAACTGATGGTCTCAAACGTGCGCTGAGAAAGTTTGGGCACGCTTTGGGAAATTGTCTGTACAACAATAATTATTCACGTCAGTTACCTAAAGTCAAACAACAACCGTTTGTTTTAAACCAAAATGAACTGATAAGGGAACTAGATTTTCAGAATCAAATATATGAAGGAACAGCTCCTTCTGCTCGGCCTTCTAGTGCTGCTCCTTGTTTATCAAAACCTACACAGGTAGCTAAACAGCCTTCTCCGTTACCAAACCAACCAGCCAAGCAACCTCCATCTTCCAAATATGTTCATAAGGCGTCTAATAATTCTATTCCCACTCAAGAGCATGCAGTTTTACCACCCCCAATACCCTCCGCTTCTACTACTTCGCGCCGGGCGTCTACTGGCGGTGATATTCTTGATCCAGATTCTTTTTATAAATTTGTTGAAGATGCTGCTGCTGAGCATGATCGACTCTACGACGACTTGGTGATTGATGATTTGATGACCGATGATCCCATTTTTGATGATGATGACATAGATTTTGACGAACCGCCTGCTGGCAAAGTCAGTAACACTACTCCTCCACAAGCATCTACTAATTCCTCTGCTAACAATTTCAATAATAATAATAACTCGAGTAAAATCAATTTGTCAACAGAACCTCCGAAACAGTCATCACTACCAGAAGTTAATATTTGTAAAAATAATGAAACTCCGGAACACGTATCAGGACCAAGTGCCACTATGGCCAAGAATTCTTCAACCAACTCTTCTAACAACGTGAGCGGTTTCCCATCAATACCTATTAACAAAAACAAGCCTATCGATTCTATTGATACCGTTCATAGTATTTCAACAAAAAAAACACCCCCTACTAATACAAATATCGAGGTTAATCCCCAACCTGGTCTACTAAATGAGCCTGAGGTTATCAACACTCCCATTCAATTTTTTCATGGTAGTGCGGCTACACTTCTTCAAAAAAACGAGCCAGTATCGCCGGAGCTCAGTTTCAACCCATCTTTTCAGTCCCCTGAAATTCGTAGAACGCTGCAACACAATAAATCTGTGCCGATTAAAAAGTCAGAAGTTTTGAAAACTCAGTTGCCGCCTGCTGGTGTAGTTGTTTCTCCTTCTAGTAATTTTTCATCTAATACAAACAAAAGCGTACTTCCTGCCAGCGGTAACAACAACAATGGAAATAGAAGTAGCCCAACCCCTTCTGCTCCCGTTAATTCTAATAGCAACGTTAATATTCTCAATAAGCCAAATATCAACACGGCTCCCACGTTTAGCAACCCGCCCACCAAAACCTTTGGTGCCCCACGTCGACCTATTGCACGCCCTGTTCCTGCCAAGCGACCTATGGCTGACCTGGGAAAGTCTCAGATTAATATTATGCCTGTTACTAATGTCCCTGCCGACAAAAAGCAAAAGGTAGATGAGTAGAGAAAATATATATTCGTATATATCAGTAACGACCATGTTTAATAACATCATTACTTATTTATTAATGGAAACATAAATATTATTATTACTATCTTGTTTATTTAGGTGTCTATTGTAATTACATACTGAGAAGACACCAGGTTTACCTGGGTCTGGGACAATTTGTAACGTGCCTGTACCCGTATATTCGGAAATTCGGGAAGGCCAGAATTCTCTCATGAGCCGCAAGGCCTCCTTGTTTCAGCGTTGAGGAGGCCCGGTAAGCTGGTCTCAAGCGGGCTAGAAAAAACTGCAATGCATCTGATGCGGCATTCTGTATCTTTCAGTGCTAGGACAGTAAAACTTAACCCGGGCTGCTGATGGCTTGCGCAGACTTCCCTGAATTGGAGCGGGATCTAGCATAGCTGTGAAATTATGTGATTTTATCAAAACAGTAGTTTGCATTGCAAAGGATTGAATTAACGGAAACTCGAACCCGCGACCTCAGCCGATTCTGTCAGTCCCTCAACCAACTCGACCACACAGCCCCAATCCATGAAACATAAATATGATAACAAATTTATTACAAAATAATTTTGAAGTTTAAATTGAATGACCATCGTCACTGTTGCCAGTGTGTATGTACGTGTCGTAACTGAGATCTTATTGCGTTTGTTATAGACCAAATAACAGTCATTTGTGTTTAGATATAGACCACGAGACCTCACTCGGATTACTTCCCCTGCTGCTGTACAGCCGCCTAAATGAACTTTGTGTGTCTGGTCGTGTCGGTATTGACTTGCGACCACGGCTAGATGACAATACCGGTTGAGGGAAATGGTCATTGTTATGTGGTCGTTGAGTATTCGAAGCTCGGCTGGTACTTGATTCGTGGGGCATGAACAGCGTTCGAAAAACAGAAACATTCGAAGTTTTTTCTCTTTGACTAGCTGAGGCTGCCACTCGGTTCGATTGTTGATATCTCGTACCAATGGGTTTAAACGGGCTAGGCTTAGTGTTGGTGGTTTCAAAGTCCGTGATTGAACGCTTTGGAGCTGGTAAGCTACCTTGTGATACTCCTGAATTAATTACCTTAGATGGCAACGCCGGTCTCTTGGTCACTTTAGCCGAAATATGCTTTTGCACGCTAGATGCAAAGGTTTTTGGCACTAAACTCGGCGTCGCAGAAACAGAAGTCTTTTGGGCCGAGTGTGTATTGTATTTGAAAGCTTTGTTGTTTGTAATACCAGATTTCATCGTCGAGGTTGCTTTGGGCTCTAAATTGCCTGTCTTTCCTTTTAACTGTTGTAATTTTTCAGTAAGATCTGCGTTTTGTTTCCTCAGCTTGTCTAGTTCCTCATTAAGGCTATTTATCTGGTTTTTGTATTCCCTTGCTTTGACTAATTCTTCTCGCACGTTTTTCATGACATCCCGCTGTTGCGCAATCTTTGATGTCATCTTTTCAATCACCTTCTTTTGATAAACAACCATGTCAGTGATTCCCTCATATTGAAATCTGGCAATGGCATAAATATTTTCTAACGCAGGTAAAAACGGTTGAAAATAGTTTTTAAGTTCTGTTGGTAGCACTTTTGAATCAAGTTGTATTGTAGAAATCTCTGCGATTTTGCACACCGGACAAATCTTGGGTCTAAGCTGTTGGGCGTAATGGTATTCGCATAGGATGTGCGCACACGATGTTAAGTAAAAGGGACCTACGGACTTGTAACATACACCGCAGAACACGTACGGTTTATTAAAATCACCATTATCATTGCTCATGGTTGTGCCTGACGAAAGGAATATTTTGTATCTTTCTCTTTATCTTACGTACAAGATATTTGGTTATCAAAACTATTAATATTGTTTTTACTTGTCAAGTTGGTGATGGTTTGATGAAAAAGGTGTATTTAGAATTTTTTTTGGTCACAAAACACAACATTGACGATGTGATTCTTTACATGTCTGGTTATAAAAAACAATCGTGGAAAATGAAAAAAAACATTTTTCCTTCTTCTTCGTTCATAATGATCACCAACCATTGCTTATAACATGTCCTATCTCTCTGCATTTGGTTACCAAAATTGCAGATAGTCTCTATATATCAGTAGGCGACAAACCGAGACTTTTAAAAAACTGGCATTTTAATTTGTAATTGTTTTTTAAATCAAGGGCACAAGAAAATTATAAAAAATCGCAAGTCAGTTTATAGATTTATTCGGGTTATCTAGAAGAGACAGAAAATTCACGAACTTGTAAATCCAAAAACATGGTGACGGAGTTGTTGTTAAGAATGACCGGCACTTTGACAATAATTGCTAATCGCGATAGTAATGTTATCCGTCGGACCGTGTTTAAGCATTGAGTTGATGTTTCCCTCCGCTTTTCTTGTTCCTATTGGCTCAATCTGGAATTGCCGACGTCGGCTTGTTGCCGTATTAAGTAGACGCTGCAAAAAATTTTTGGCAACAGCCCCTCCAAGTTCCGGAAATCTGGGATAGGTACTTAGAAGAGTCATGACCTAGTGAAGAGGAGAATTTGTTACCTTTGAATCTACGCTCTGTATGGAATTTTTTTTTTTTTTAAAAAAAATTATTTAAAAACACATTACCCTTCTCCTTTTCCTTTTACCTTTTTTTATTATTATCACCTTTCATATTCACCATTGCAATTCTTCATCATGGCTCCTCAACTTAGACTTGCTTCCCTTGCGTCCCAGCTCTCTGGCGCTAGACGCGTTGCTTTCCCCGTATCAATCAGATTTTCGTCTTCTTTCCAGAAGATCAAGGTTCAAAATCCCATTGTTGAGCTTGATGGTGATGAGATGACTAGAATCATCTGGAAGTCCATCAAGGACAAGCTCATCCATCCTTACCTTGACGTTGATCTCAAGTACTACGATTTAGGTATTCAGGAGCGTGATAGAACCAACGACCAGATTACTGTCGACGCTGCCGAGGCCATTGTTAAGCATCAGGTCGGTGTCAAGTGTGCTACCATTACTCCTGACGAACAACGTGTTGAAGAGTTCAACTTAAAGAAGATGTGGCTGTCGCCCAACGGCACTATCAGAAACATTCTGGGTGGTACTGTTTTCAGAGAGCCTATTGTTATTCCCAGAATTCCCCGGTTGATCCCAGGCTGGGAAAAGCCTATTATCATTGGCAGACACGCTCACGGTGACCAGTACAAGGCTCAAGACTGCGTTATTCCCGAGGCTGGCTCCCTTGAGCTTGTCTACAAGCCTGCTAACGGTGGTGAGGCCAAGACTCTTAAGGTTTACGATTACAAGGGTTCCGGTGTTGCTCTTGCCATGTACAACACCGACGAGTCCATTACTGGTTTTGCCCACTCTTCTTTCAAGCTCGCTTTGGAGAAGGGTCTTAACCTCTTCATGTCTACCAAGAACACGATTCTGAAAAAATACGACGGCAGATTTAAGGATATTTTCCAGGAACTTTACGACACTCAGTACAAGGCCGAGTTTGAGGCCAAGGGTATCTGGTACGAGCACAGACTCATCGATGACATGGTTGCCCAGATGATTAAGTCTAAGGGTGGCTATATTATTGCTCTCAAGAACTACGATGGTGATGTTCAGTCCGACATTGTTGCTCAAGGTTTTGGTTCTTTGGGTCTGATGACTTCTGTTCTTGTCACTCCTGATGGCAAGACCTTTGAGTCTGAGGCTGCTCATGGTACTGTCACTCGCCACTACAGACAGCACCAGCAGGGTAAGGAGACTTCTACTAACTCAATTGCATCTATTTTCGCGTGGACCAGAGGTATTTCTCAAAGAGGCAAGATTGACGGTACTCCTGCTGTTGTTGATTTTGCCACTGCGCTAGAGAAGGCCACTCTTGATACTGTCCAGGTTGACGGCATCATGACTAAGGATCTGGCGCTGGCCTGCGGCAAGACCGACAGATCTTCGTACGTCCTTACTGAGGAGTTCATTGACGCTGTTGCAAAAAGATTAAAGACTGATCTTAAGGCTTAAGTGCGGGTTACATGTGCTTTTTGTGCTTTTATGTATAATGACCCCTTAATTCTATGATAATAAAATGACTGCTTTGTTATTGTTAAAGCTTATAGAGTATTACGAACGAAAAGATTCGGTTGCTGCCTGATTTGAGCGTCGTGGGTGTAGATTTCAAATTTTGTATCACATGAGCGCATTGGGCTTTCACGAAGCCACTTTGCCAGTAGTTTTGTGTCTTTATGCAGTTTGATTTTTAGCCAAAACCGGGGAAACAGTATATAGAAACCTTTTATTATTATCATTTTTATTATTTCATTTCATTTTATTTTATTTTATTTTTGCTATGTTCAATTTCAATCCTCTTGTCTCTTTTCAATATTAACAATCAAACAAAAAATAACAACAACAACATATCCATCAATAAAGATCTGCATTTCGTGTTTACTGTACTTTTTACACAGGAAGACAAGCAAACTCTTTCAATTCTATTGCTAATACTACCACTTTATATATATATATATATATATATATATATATATATATATTTTTTTTCTTTTTCTTTGCTTTGCACCATGACGGTGAATGAAGCATTAGACAGTATCTACTATTCTACATCTCCGCTTTGGAGCACGCCGTACGCTGGTATACCACGGCGGTTAGTGACCGCCAAAAGCTACCACTTTCATCCAGCGCGGATTACAATCAAACACTGGCAGTTGCGTGACCTTGTCAGTGTTTCTACTCAGCGGCCGAGTCTTATCTATTATCCAACAGATAAAAGGGTGAATTCAATTGATTTCGCCGCTCCAACGGTAGCTGTTTCTGAAGAGGGGCAAATCCGCAACGATAACAATACAAGTATTTCCAGCAGTCCTGGCGCCACCCACACTAGCAAACCACAAATTGTCACTGAGTTTGGGTTTGAGCCAAGATCGATTCAAAATTTGGGTGATATTGTTGGTGTTGCCGGTGTCAAGTCCACCCGCGAACAGGCTGGGAAGATTGGCGTTGTTAATCATGTGTCTGGTGTTAAGATTGAGCGCGAGCTTGGCCAGTATATTAACAACTCTTTGTGTTTGTACACTGATTATGATGATGAAGACTCGGATATCATGGGTGGCGGTGTCGGATCTAGCCACAACAACAGCAGCGCTATCCATGCGCTTGTTTGCAATAACGACAAGAATCTTTATTGGCTTCAAATTGGCCATGATAGGATTGAGATTGAGCGCGAAGTGCCATTTCCCGCATCCCTCAATCATGCTAGTATCTCGCCCGACCACAAAATGATAGTGGCATGCGGTGATATTGGCCAAGTGTATCTCAGCCCGGCGCACGAGACACGAGCAACCACAAGTAATATCTTCCGACTTACCGACAGCACTAACAGCGGTAGCACTCTTAACACATATAGCAAAAACAAATCACGTAGCTATCAAAACTGGCAGACACTAGAGACTTGGCCTGATTATGGGTTTTCGACTAGTTTTCATTCAAGTGGTATTGTGTTTGGCGTGGCTTTCCAGCAGGGCGTGGCCCAATTGTTTGATGTGCGCAACCTCTCCGAGCCGCTCACGCAAATCTATTCTACCCGACCAAAAGATTGGACAGGTGCATTTCGATGCCTAAAGTTTGCATCAGGCCCACAAGATTTAGTTTTCATTTCAGAACAGATGGGTCGTGTACATCTAGTAGATTTACGCAATTTTGAAAACCACCAGGTACTAAGTGTACCAGATCGCACTGGGCGGTGGCAGCATGACGAGGAAGAGCCAGCAGTACAGTTTTACGAAGACATGCTAAAGAGTGGTGAGGCGTCACCGCTGGTCATGAGTGATGCTATGGCGCGCAATGAGCATTATCCAGGAGCGACTTACAATGGTGGCGGTTATGTGACGGGCGACGATATTAGTAGTGAAGATATAACGAACAATATGATGCTACGACGTACACGGCGATTATCAGTAGAGAGTATGGCAGCAACTGCATCGGCCTCTATTGGTGGCAGTACGGGCACTCGTCGTGGTAGCGCGAGCATTCGTGAATTAAGCATGGACGGCGTGCCGTTGACTCCTGAACCTTTTGACATTGAAGTCCCATCTGGGCTACTACAGAATCCACCCACACGACAGCGTCGTTACTCGTTGAGGTATCTATCACACCGACCAGATTTGCAGACAAATTCCTCCACGTCTGGTAGCATGACCGGATTGCACAGTGGACTAATGGGTGGCAACATGGGTATGACGACATCACACCTTGCAGCTCATACAGAGAATGGTGTGTCTGGGCTTGGATGGAGTGGTTACAACGGCGGCACGCTCATCGTTGGTACAGACTACGGAGTGGCAACTTGGTCTATTGATCAGATTTCACGAAGAACATTTCCGGATTACGAACGACGGTAGACAAACAAAAAAAATTCCATATTCTTCTTTGTTGTTTTTTGCAACAAAAAAAACTGATGGGCAAAACATTCCCCAGCATTTCTCTCTCCCTCCCCCCTTTTTTGTATGAGAATAGGATAACGCTCACAATACTAATGATGATGTATAAAAGAAATTGTAAGAAATGGTTTATTTCATTTACACACAAATATATATATTACAACTTGTAATCAAAAAAAAAATCACTAAAGATTTGAATCAAAAACAAGTTCACAGATTGGCGTAACAAAAGGTTTTAGCACAATGTTTTATTCAAATGAAAAAAAAAAAAAAAAAAAAGACCACAGGGTAAACCAAAATGAACTTTTTTTTTTTTTTTTCAATCAAGGTCAAGATAAGTTAATAAAATAATTGAAGTTTTTTTTTTAAACTAGTATAGATGTAGATATGTTTTTGTATGCAATCCTCCCCCTTTTTTTTTTTTTTTTTTTTCTTTTTTTCAACAAATCCGTACGCGCCGTGTTTATGATATTATCAATAACCATCGCAAGAAAAAAAAATAAAAAAAAAAAATAAGATACAAAGAAAAAGGGAAAAAAAAAAAGTAAATAATAAGAATAATAATATCATAAAAAAAGATAATAAAACAACAGTAAAAAAAAGAATAATTCAAATCATTATAGGATAATACACTTTTTGCTCTTTTTGACAACGGGCGGCTCAAGAGCCGCGACAATAGCCTCGTCAAAAACGTTTTTAAGACCCTTCTGCGTAAGAGCGGAGCATTCGACGTACTTGACGGCACCCAGATCCTTGGCCAACCGGTCACCGTTCTCGGTGGTGACAGGTCTCAGTCGCTGCCGTGCGAGCTTGTCAACAACAGTGGGGTCGTCACGAAGATCGACTTGCGTACCGACAATGAGACAAGGCACGCCAGGGCAGTGATGATGAACCTCGGGCAGCCACTTTTCCTTGACGTTCTCAAATGACGCAGGCGATGTAACGGAGAAGCAAACAAGGAACACATCGGTCTGAGGGTATGATAGGGGACGTAGACGGTCGTAATCTTCCTGGCCAGCGGTATCAAAAAGTCCAAGAGTGTAGGGTTCATCACCAATCCTGTGGGGAGGTTGTGTGTTAAAATAGGGAAACTGAATAAAACAAGGACCAAAATAGACCTGAGATCAATAGCCAAATCAGTTTGAGATAACTGAGTTAATACTTACATCACTGTGACGGCATAGTTGTCGAACACGGTTGGGACATATTCTGAAGGAAACTTGTTTGTGGTATATGAGATTAACAGGCAGGTCTAGAAAGTTCAAATGTTAGTATTGATTGTAAGAATAAAAGAATAATAATAAATAAAAAAAAGGGGACATGAATAATAAGTGAAAATAGGTAGCAATAGTTGCAATAGAAATAATGGAAGAAGCAATGGCCACAGCAGTATTCGAATAGCATTCAGGCAATATTTAAGTAAGGTTTAAAAGAGTATGAGCAATATCACCACCAAAAATCATTTAATCAAAAAAAAAAAAGAGCCTTGACATACCTTACCGACGGCACCATCACCGACAACCACACATTTTATAGTCTGCATAATTAGATTTTTTTTCTAGATATCAGGTGAAAAGGCGAATATGATTTCAAGATATGAGTATCTCAAATCAAAAATTGCTTGAGAGGGTGGTCGTTAACGCAAGCTATGATACAAAAGGAATTGTCGATTCAAAATCGGGAGTTGTTATAAGGGTGATAGTTAATTTTTGCTGTGGTTGCAAAGATAAAGAAATCACACACTGTTTGAAAAAAAAAAAAGTAGTTTGCAATATTGAAGCCGTGTTTTAAACAAAAAAAAAAAGAATTGAATACAGCAAGCAAAACCGTAAATGATGTCAATAGAAAAGGATGAAAGAAGGGGAGGTGGCTGACAATAGTTTTTTGTTGGCGCTGTATGGTGATGGAGAGAAAGAGAGAAGAAAGAGAAGAGAAAAGGGGGGTGGTGATGGTTTGTGATTAGCTCAGAGATGACGATAAAAAAAAAACAATATTAACAACAACAAAAATAACAACATTAATAATAATAATAACAACAACAAAAACAATATTAACAACAACAAATATAACAACATTAATAATAATAACAACAACAACAAAAACAATATTAACAACGTTAAGCAACAATAATAGCAACAACAATTACTAGAACAGCAGCAAGAAAAACAATTATTATAACACCAATAATAACAACAGTAGTGTTAATGTGTCTGTTTTTGGGATTCAACCAAGCTTAAAAACTACAACACTCATCATTAGCCATATTTTGTTTAATAAAAAAATGATTTATGAATAGAATATCATGTTCAAAATTTGCATATAACTGTGGTTTTAGTTTCATTTCAATTTATAAGCAAAGAAAAAGCGTGTTATAACTTCTTTTCAAAAAGCCCTCTACAATGGGGACCATTTTTAGTATATGTGATAAACCCACTAACAACGTTTACAGAAATTTTAATATGATAATTTTTGGGGAAAAGAAAAAAAAAAAAAAGGGTACGGGTTTATATGATTAGATAATGATTATGTTATTTCTTACTGTTCATACGATGTCAGTATAAAGACTTTTCTGTTTGTATTTTGTTTTTTAATTGAAAAAAAAGCCTTTCATGGCATTTAAAACGATTTGGAAATTCAATTGAATGATTGCACAATTAAACAATTTAAAACCAAGATAACAACAATTTTAAAACACGTTTATTTGTGTTAATCAAATATGTGTATTGTCTCTAAGAAAGAAAAAAAAATTGCATACCAAAATAACTAAGATTCGTAAAGAAAACATTGATTTTTTTTTCTCAAAAAAAAAAAAGCACTCTTGTTTTAATGAAACTTATCCTATTTCATAGACACTTTTACTGTTTATGTTAAAATAATAATAATAATAATAATAATAATAATAATAATAATAATAATGATAATAATAATAATAATAATAATAATAATAATAA
>QVTG01000502.1:0-12986 GCA_013305925.1 Geotrichum reessii
AATAATAATAATAATAATAATAATAATAATAATAATAATAATAATAATAATAATAATAATAATAATAATAATAATATGTATATACAATCCTGTATTTAAACAATAATCAATATGAAATACAAATAAAGTAGAAAATCAGACCAGTCTTACCTGTTTTCTTATTGAAAAATAGGGTCTCCACATTTAAGGCACAAAAACAACTCATCTATATTTTAATGCTCTCTAATTTTTTTCGCAGCAGTGCTGCCCCTTCGCCCGCGTCGCTCGAGCCCTCTACTGTGTCTTCCTGTACAATTCGGACCTTAGCCCGCCCAGCGTTAAGACCCTCTAACAAAACACATGCTTTGCAGATCTTGTTACTTGAAAGATATCCACACCGTTCGCATCTACCCTCACGCTGCATTCCACGTTCAAAAGTCTCTAGCACCTCGGGCTTGGCTGATGCTGCGCTTTCTGGACTATCGGCTGAAGCCGCCTCGCGTTGAAGCCGCTGCAACTCCTTTTTTAGCTTGTTTTTCATCACAAAGCTCTCACCCGATCGAATAATGTCGATGATGCTACTTGGTCGGATCGCTTCAAGGTTCTTGATTAAAGTGCGCGCTGTCCCCCGAAACGCCTCCGGTGAGTAAGAGCACTCAGTTGAAAAATAGTCCAGCTGCTTGTAATGCGCATATAGCACAATTTCCTTTTCGTATGTATACTTGAACGGCTTGCTGCGCTTCACTGGTGAGTCGCTGGAGTCTGTCACAATCTCAGTGCACCGGTCTAGCCGGGCCGAATCACCACGCAACAAATTCATTAGCACTGTTTCAGCAATATCGTCTGCATTATGACCAGTCACCACGTGTTTGATTCCTAAGTTCACAGACCCGCGATCCAGCGCCTGTCGACGGAATACGCCACAGTATGTGCAGTTATTCTTTAATCCCACCTGGTCGACAATATCGTCCATCGTCCACCCATATAGTTCACCGTAACTAACAATCTCAAGATCCATATCGTACTGAATTTTGTTGCGCTTGACAGTCTCAAGCGAGTCATCGCGGTACCCGCGGATGCCTTCATCAACCGATAATAGCACAAACTCAACGCCGTAATCATACCGCTCATTCAAAGTTTTCATAACGTGCGCTAGCACCGTCGAGTCCTTACCACCAGATGCGCCAATTGCCACACGCTCGCCGCGGTGAAACAGTTTTGCCTCTGTGACAGTGTTGTGAATCTCGGTCTCAAATACAATATAAAAGCAGTTTTTGCAAAGCTTTTGACCTGTCTTGGGTCGTTTCAAAACAGGGCGCTCAGTATGACATAACTCACAAGAACGCAGTTTGACGGTAGGGCCTGGCATGTTGTAGATGTATATTTACTTGTGAAATTTAGTTTTCAAAGATTTTATATTGCTGAAGATCGTTGCCAGATCTAAATCATAAATAGGGCTCGCTAAATTAATCAAAAAAAAAATAAAAATAAAAACTTTTTATTGGGTTAGGTTTCAAGATCAAAAAAAAACTTCCGTCATAAATGTTGCTAGTAAAGCAATTTTATCCGCCCAGTCAATCATATTGAACCGGCAAAGGCCTAGCCCTCATACTAATTACATGTAAATAAACACATCAAAATTGGTCTCAGACAGTTAGCCAAAATCCGTTTTAGAAACCTGAGTCAATTCAAACCCCCTTTTTATGAGGAAGGAAAAAAAAAAAAAAAAAAAAAAAAAAAAAAACATAAATAGTATATAACTAAATTGCACTTTTGTCAATTCATAATCAAACACATTTGAAAAATCAAAACACTTTTACACCCTCTCAATTTTAGAACAATGACACTTCCAATACCGCAGCCCTCCGCTCAAGAACTTGAGGTTTTACTTGATCAAATCAAGTCATTGGTCATCAAGAAATACACTAGCACCTCTTCTTCAGCTGATCCTGTAGTGCCGTCCGCTGAGATTCTTGCTAATCATTCAAAACTTCTTATTGAGAAGCTTCCAGAAACCGGACTGGGACTCGAGCCAGCATTTGCTTTTGTCAAAAACACCGTGTTGCCTGCCCTCAGCAACCAGTCTACCGAAACATATCTCGGCTTTGTTACTGGAGGAGCCACACCTGCCGCACTCGTTGGTGACTACCTTGTATCGTTATTTGATCAGAATGTGCATCGATATGGCGATTCACTGGCTGCTGTCGTGGAAAATGTAACATTGTCGCTTATTCTCGATTTTGTTTATCTCGACCCGAAAGATTGGAAAGGTCGGCTGGTGACGACGGGAGCAACTGCCAGCAACATTCTAGCGTTGGCGGTAGGCCGTGAGTATGTACTTGCTCAACACATTGCGGTTCATGCGCGACCAGATTTGCCCGTCGCACCCCTGACCAGCGAAATAGGTTTGTTCCAGGCCATGAAACTCGCCAACTTGGAAAGTCTGCAGGTGCTGCACTGTCTGTCACACTCATCTATTTCTAAGGCCTGTGCTGTACTGGGACTGGGTTCGAAAGCAGCCGTGTCAGTGTCAAATGCCAACAAGCCCTGGTGCTTTGATCTCGCTAAGCTCGAGAAGCAGCTGGCCTTACCCAACGTGGGATCTATTGTTGTGGTTAGCTTTGGAGAGGTGAACACCGGAAGGTACACAAGAAACATTACCAAAATCAGAGCGTTATGTGACAAGTACCACGCGTGGCTGCATATTGATGGTGCTTTTGGTATCTACACGGCTTCGCTCAGGGGCAGTACGGAAAGCCCATACCAAGCCGAGGCCACGGCGTGGACTGACGGTCTAGAGCTTGCAGATAGTATCACTGGCGATGCGCATAAGTCATTGAACGTGCCATATGACTGCGGATTCTTTTTCTGCCGAGATGAAACATTATTGCAGTCGGTGTTTAAAAACCCGGGTGCGGCGTACCTGGCATCTGTTCATGGTGCACCGGTGAACCCACTAGACAAGGGTATTGAAAACTCACGGAGATTCCGGGCATTACCCTTGTATTTGACACTGTTAGCGTATGGTCGTGAGGGCTACCAACGACTGGTAGATGCATCGATCAAGGCGACTCGACTTATTGCGCAATACATTGCAAATAGTAAAACTTATGACCTTTTACCTGATGATGACATGTCTGAAGTTTCAACAATTGTCTTGTTCAAGGCAAAGTCAAAAGTGCTAAATTCTGAACTTTTGACGCGTGTGAATTCGTCCCGGGCAATTTTTCTTAGCGGAACACAATGGAACAATGAACCTGCTGTACGCGTTGCGGTTTCCAATTGGAAGATTAACGCTGAATCACTGGCAGCGCAAGTTGTAGAGGAGCTGAGACGGGTTGAAAATGAGTTTGAGGAGTCCGTATAGAGACGTATTTGAAGATTATTGTTGTGATTGTGAGACTGAAATTGTCTGCTTGGATTGAAATTTTCACGCTGATTTCCATTATTAAAAAAAAAAAAAAAACAATAAACGGCATTAAAACCTTAATTACGCCCCCAAAATCGGTAATATGCAGACATAGTATTAGCATACGTAATGTTTCTAACACCCACAAATAACAACTCACAGATGAAAAACTGCATTAAGCCTGAATAGGTTTAGTCAATCATTATCAAGCCTTCAGACCAACTGCATTTGTCATACAGGCAAATACAGTCACATCCAATTCCGTCGGAGCTAAATTTACCGACCCGTGTAAAATGTATGGAGACCCAGATGTGGCGCTTTGAGTGTAGAGCTGACTCAGTGGACATGTACAAAAACTTGACTGCTGACATAAGCGTAACATTAATTCGATCATTCCTCACAAACGGCAACTGTTTGCTTATCTGCACACACGATGATGATTTTTTTTAAAGTGAAAAAAATTTGGAAAAAAAAAAAAAAAAAAAAAAACGTTTCGGTTGTTGCACAACATGTCGTTGTGGCTTATTATACTACGTATTATTACTATTATTACTAATATCACCACCGTCACTGTTATCACCACTATTATTGTCACAATCCATCACTTTGGTCTCCGGCGCCCACTATTTCTCCGTTCTCCGTCAACCTGAAAGTGAGTTTCCTATCAACACCCTTATATCCATCACCAAATGCCATCCATTCATGTCTATTTAAAAGCATATTTGTCTTTTTTTTTTTTTCACCTTTCACATAACAAATCAATCAAAAAATGGCACCTACATTTTTATACTCAGTTTTTAGAAAAAACAAAAAACAAAAAAGAAAATGTGCGGCTCACAGTAAACGCCATTTCTTACATCTGGCTCGACTCCAACGGAGTTAAAAATTTTTAGTAAGAAAATACAAAAAAGAAAAGACCAAAAAAAAAAAAAAATATTTGCCATTTATTTTTCTTTTAGATATACTATATATCTTCTTCTTTTTCATTTATTTATTTTTTTTAAAATCTATCATTATCTTTTGACATCGTTTTTTTTTGCTTACTTTCAACTGTCGCCATGTCTGACAACTTGGAGAAGGACGCAATTCCCAAGAAAAACAAAAGGTTTCTGAGGTTTTTGGTTGGTTCTAAAGTACCACCAATTCCCACCGAACAAAAGACATCCCCCGAGCTTCAAGTTAACATCTTTTCAAGATTTCTGTACCATTGGATCACTCCTCTTCTTTCCGTATGTATCTGTTCATTCCTTTTTGCAAAATCAAAAGGCTTGATTTGTAATAACCATTTTGCTAACATTTTTATTATTATTTTTTTTTTTTTTTTTTTTTTTCAGACTGGCTACTTAAGAACCATTACTGAGAACGATCTCTGGTCTTTAGAAGACACACCACAGTCCATTCAGGCTTTGTATGGAAAATTTGAAAAAAATCTTGAAAAGTACAAAAAGATTGATAAGCCTGAGAAGTATGGATCAAACATTGACGAAAACGAACTAGAAAGCAACGCTCTACTCCGGGCACTCAACGACACATTTTTTTGGCAATACTGGACGGCTGGTGCCGCAAAGCTTGTTTCTGATGTTGGTCTCACCATGAATCCATTTTTATCTAGACATCTCATTGCATTTACCATGATTCCTAACGGATACATTGGAGATGGTGTCGGCTACGCACTAGGCGTGTCTTTCCTATTTATGATCTCCGCTTTATTTCTTAACGTTTTCTTTTATCTATCCACACTAACTGGCGCTCAGGCAAGAGCAGTTCTTGTTCATGCCATTTACGTTAAGAACCTGAAACTTTCAGCTAAAGCTCGCCTTTCCTTTACAAATGGTAAGATCACAAACATGATGAGTACCGACTGTCACAGAGTTGATTTTGCCCTGGGCTGGTTTCACTTTTCCTGGACCTTTCCAGTGTCTATTGGCATTGCAATTGCAATCGTTATGGTAAATATCGGTGCTCCTGGTCTCATTGGTTTTGCTGTCTGTCTTTGTGCTTTTTTGTTTATTATATCAGTGGGACGCAAAATGGTTGTTGGGCGAAAGAAAATTTCAAAAATCACTGATAGCAGAGTCTCACTCATGCGTGAGGTATTGCAATCCATGAAAATTATCAAGTTCTACTCCTGGGAGGAAGCTTATCTGAAAAAAGTAACAGAAATTCGAAATAAGGAAACCTATCTTATTGTCAAACTTCTTGCTCTCAGAAACGTCCTCAACGCCATATTTATCAGTGTTCCTACGATTGCCGGCCTTTTGTCTTTCATTCTGTTGTCTCGAACTGGTGGATACTTGAATCCTTCTACTGTTTTTTCTTCTTTATCTATTTTTAATATTTTAAGAATGCCATTAATGATTCTTCCTCTTTCGCTTATTACATCTTCGGACGCTTATCAGGCTTTGAAGCGGATTGAAAGTTTCCTTTCCGCTTCCGAGGTGATCGACTACATTGAGCGCTCTACTTTTGATCAACTTGAAGATAACGCTGTTGTGATTTCCAAGGGCTCTTTTATCTGGGAGACTGAAGATAAAAAGGACGACGACGACGAGAAGACCAAGGCTGATGAGCAGAAAGTTACCCGCCAGCTCACCAAAGAACACAGCACAACTGCCAATGGTGCTCCCATACCCGCTGTTGAGCCTGTCAATTCAACAGAAGAGTCGGTTGATGAAGATGATTCTGTTGACGAAAAACCTAAAACCAGCGAAAAACATGTCGAATCACACGCCAAGTTTCCCGGCTTTCGAAATATTGATCTTAATATTCGACGCGGTGAATTCATTATTGTCACTGGTACTATTGGCTCTGGCAAATCTAGTTTGCTTTCTGCCATTGCTGGTACTATGGTTAAAACGAATGGTACTGTCAAATTAGGTGGTAATCTTGCTTACTGTGGTCAACCTTGGGTACAAAATGCAACTGTTAGAGATAACATTTCCTTTGGTTTTGAGTTTAATAGGGAGTGGTATAATCAGGTCGTCAAGGCTTGTTCACTCACTCGTGATTTTGAAATTCTACCAGGTGGTGACCAGACTGAGGTCGGTGAGCGAGGTATCACTCTTTCTGGCGGTCAAAAGGCACGTATTAACCTTGCACGTGCTGTCTATCGAAGATCTGACATTATTCTTCTTGACGATGTTTTGAGTGCTGTCGATGCTCATGTTGGCAAGTTTATCATGGACAATTGTTTTCTGGGTCTACTCAAAGATAAGACTCGCATCTTGGCAACTCATCAGCTATCTATGATTAGTGCCGCTGATCGTGTAATTTTTTTAGATGCTTCTGGTTCTATTACCATAGGTACTGCTGACGAGCTCCGCAAGTCTACTCCAGAGTTTGATGAACTTATGAAATATAACGACCACAATCAGTCTGAAGAGGCAGAAGAGGCTGCTGAGGATGCATTAGCTAAAGATGAAAAAACTGAAGAATTAGAGGAAATCAAAAAAAAGCTTACAGAAAATGAAAAAAAATCCGGAACTTTGATAAAAGCTGAGTCTAAGGCGGAGGATTCTGTTAAACTTGTTGTTTATATGGATTTTATCAAGTACGGTACTGGCTTTTTTAAGTGGTCTTTTATTCCTTTATTCATTTTACTTGTCGTGCTTGCCACATTTTCTCAGGTATTTACTAACGTGTGGTTATCCTTTTGGACTGGTAATAAGTTTGCTGGCCGCTCTCAGGGATTTTACATTGGTATTTTTGTGATGCTGGCTGTTTGTATGTCTCTGCTCAATTTTGCTTTTTACTTGATCTTAACGGTTGTTGTCAACCGGACTAGTAAAAATATTCACAGCAAGGCTGTCAACAGCATTTTACACTCCCCCATGTATTTTTTTGACACTTCCCCTCTTGGACGTATTTTGAACAGATTCACTCATGACACTGATACTCTTGATAATGAGTTTAGTGATCAAGCGCGTCTGTTTCTTTCGTCTAGTAGCAGTGTTATTGGTGTGTTTATTTTGATTATTGTTTACCTGCCATGGTTTGCCATTGCTCTTGTTGGCTTGTTTTTTGTCTTTATTGGTGCGGCTTCTTACTACCGTGCTTCTGCTCGTGAGATTAAGCGATTAGATTCTTTGGGTCGCTCAAGAGTGTTTAGTCATTTTTCCGAGACCTTGTCTGGTTCTGCTACCATTGTTGCTTACCAGGAGCAAGGCCGTTTTCTTAGCTTGAATGAAAAGTTACTTAACAGAATGAACTCTGCCTACTTTTTGACACTGGTGAATCAGAGATGGTTAAGTATCAGATTGGATGGTGTTGGTTCCTGTTTGGCTATTGTTGTTACTATGCTGTGCGTTACCAAGCAATTTAAAATTTCACCTTCATCTGTCGGTTTGGTTGTTTCGTCTATGCTGCAGATTATCGCTATGATGGGACTGGTAGTCAGAGAGCTGGCCAGTGTTGAGAACAACATGAATGCTGTTGAGCGTATTCATCAGTATGCAGAAGAGCTTGAGTCGGAAGCTTCTTTTCACATTTCTGAGACTGCACCTGAACCATCCTGGCCTAGTGAGGGTAAAATTAATTTCCATCATGTTTACATGGCTTATCAGCCTACACTACCTCCTGTGCTCAAGGATCTCAATATATCTGTTGGAAAGGGCGAGAAGATTGGTATCTGTGGCCGTACCGGTGCTGGTAAGAGTACCATTATGCATGCTCTCTACCGCATGACTGAATTATCTTCAGGTAAAATTGAGATTGATGGCATTGACATTGCTACGCTTGGCCTTCATGAGCTTCGTTCAAGATTGTCAATTATTCCACAGGATCCTGTTTTATTTCAAGGTACTGTGCGAAGCAACATTGACCCCTTTGGCACGGCAAACGATACCGACCTGTGGAACGCATTAAGACGCTCATGGCTGTTAGATTCTACTGAATACAACAAAATTCAGAATGGCACTGCTACTAGCAATGTAAAGTTTCATCTTGATGAGCCTGTGATTGACGACGGCGCAAACTTTTCACTTGGTGAGCGTCAACTGCTAGCTCTGGCGCGCGCGCTGGTCCGCAACACACAGATTTTAATTTTGGACGAAGCGACATCAAGTGTTGATTTTCACACAGATAACAAGATTCAGACGACTATCTCGAAGGAGTTTGCGCACTGCACGATTTTGTGCATTGCGCATCGTCTGCGGACTATTATAAATTACGACAAGATTTTAGTGTTAGAGGCCGGTGAGGTTGTGGAATATGATTCACCGTTGAATCTTTTTTTGCGCGAAGACGGCGTGTTCCGCTCCATGTGCAACAACTCAGGAATTACTGTTGAAGACTTTCAGTAATTTTATTTTTTTTTATTTCACGATTGTGAAAAACTTGAAAAAGTAATTGTTTAATGTGTTTTTTTTTTCTTTGATTTTTGTTTATCAAACTGTAATATAAAACTTTAATTTTTTTTTTTTCCTTCGAGGTAGAACAATATGGTTAGTTTGTATTCAGACAGGTTCTGTGGCCAGGTTTCAACTGACTGAAAGCCAAACAGTGGCATAACAGGCCAAAAACGAAATGGTATAACTAAATCATGGCAAAATTTAATGTGAAAAAAAAAAAAGAAGGTTTATTTTTGTTTACAAGTTTGGCTTTTGTTTTTCCCATTCGAGCCTTAACAATAGAAACACAACATCCCCAGAAAACAAAAGAAAACACCAAACAGTCAAAGGCTTTCCGTGTATATATTAATGCAATGGAATATGGAAAATATAGTTAGAATCAGCCAGCTTATGATTGCATCACAAAAAAAAATATATTTTTATAAAACAGAACTTGGCTTTTATTTTTTTCAATTCAACTATACTTTTTTTTTTTTTTTTCTGTCTCAGATTTTTTTTTTTTTTTAAAAAATAATTCAAACATTTATAAACTATCTAGTAGATGGAGTATGTTTGACTTAACTTTGATAATAGTATTATTATTATTCATGATTAAAAAAAAAACAACAACCTTTCTCTCTTTTTTTTGAAACTTTTGTGACAGTTTTAAACTGCAAGCGTTTCTTGTGTACAAAATAGAATCTGCTTTTTCAATGACCAAAATATCAAATTAATAGCTTTTTGTTTTATTTTTCAGATTACAACTGGAGAGGGTTTATATGTATATAAATACGCATTAGTCATGAATGCAATGGTCTTCTTTTTTTTTAATCAAGTATATACGTGAAGACTACAACTCCAGATTGTAATCTTATCATATCAACACAGCTTATCATTATTACTTTATTATAAGTGCATCTTTGAACAAAACAAAAAACAGCAACAACAACAAAATAATAATAATAATAATAATGTTTTCACTCATACGTTTAATAAATCCTTTTATTTCAACAAAGGTTTTAAGCCATTCACGTTATTACTCTATGGAAAGTCCGCCAGCATTGGCTCTCAAAAACTGGCTTAACCTGGGTCCGGCAATGCTTGGCAGCCATCACTTACCACTTATCCAGCAACCTCTCTATTCTCACTTACAGTCCACATATAACAAATCATCGCTACTCAACACCAAAATAAATGAGAAAAAAAGATCCTCTTTAAAACCGGTTTGCTTTAAAACATATCTTGCCCACCTTCAGGCCAAAAATCGGTCGCCGACGTCAGCCGTACACCGGGGCATACTGTACGAGTACGCCTGCCTAGAAGCTCTGCGTGGGCTTGACAATACTTACAATGGGTTCCACGAGCTCCACGTGCGTGGCGGCCCCGGCGATCAGGGTGTAGACCTCAGCGGATTGTGGGTCAACCCCTCTGTGGCACAAGCAAACCCAACTTTTAACACTAACTCTGACAACAATGCAGTAACCACCACTACCAACATATCAGATATTACAGCTCAGCACATCCGGGCCAGCGCTCTAAACGTGTTGGTGCAGTGCAAAAATCTTAGCACACAAATTTCATCGGCAACCATACGTGAGCTCGTAGGAACTTATATTTTAGCAGTTACCTCGGCTTCTTCCAAAATTTTCACGAAACCATTATTGCAGGTATTTCACAATTATCCTGCAATTTCAACCGTTGCTAATTCTAACAAGGCTGTGAACACGCGCGCTGCCACTTTGATGACAGTGGTACCAACTACAGCTTTGCCGACTATAATGCTGTTAATGTCGCATACAGGGCTCTCGTGCCAGGCCGAGGCCGTGCTGCGCCATACAGTTGTTCCACTTATATTTTTACGTGTTCCACGTCCAGAATTTGTTTTAAAAGCAGCAACCATCATCAAACCTAGCAGTGTATTTGATCCCCGTGCTTACCGTCTTGCAGGCGGCGCAACCGAAACAATAATTAATGACGCTGCAAAACAGTTACTAAAAGCATCTGGTACTAATTTATCAAATGTGACAACAATGTTTAAACAAAAGTTCTTGTAGGTTTTCAAACCTTCCTCCGTTTTTTTTTTAAAAAAAAAAAAATAAAGACAATATTAGATGTGTTCATTGCGTGCCGCCGGACCGGTCTAGACAGATGATTAGAACATTAGTTTATTGCCCCCCTACATATATAAAAGTTACATAATGAAATATTACCATAAAAAAAAAGCTTTTAAATTTTTATTTCAAAATAGATTTATCACTCTCAGTGACACAGTAAAAAAAAAAAAAGACAATGTTTGCGCGCATTACGCAATCATTTACCATTATTATCATTAATATCTTGTGTGTATATATATAATTTCATGTTATTATAATCAGGTTTATTGTCTTTGTTGCTATGCATAATTTTTATCTTTTAAGTATATGAGGATAAGTTGATTAGAATGTCAGCTTTGATAGGTATCTCAAAACTATAGGCCTCTACATGAAAAAAATTTGTTCAATTTGAAATCACAATTGTAAAAAGGCTTTGTTAAAATCATGTTCAGTAAGGTATTGGTAATAACAAACTTTTGTTGCTTTGAAATCACATGTTCAGGCACCATTATCAACCCATATTTGCTGGTGAGAGTTTTTATAAAACAAAAGTTATCTCCGCGGGGATATTTGAAATTGGGAAATTATTCACAATCAAAAAAAAAAAAAAAATCTTTGATATCAACAAAAACAAAAAAAACCTGACAAACATTGATCAATTACTCAGATTTTCATTAACAATGACAAAAAAAATATATGTTTTAAAAGTAATTAGCTATTTTTTAAAAAAAAAGTGATTTCAACTATATAAATGAGACCAAATTATCACGAAAAACAGAGTTCTTGTTTTTTTTTTTTTTGGTTAACCATTCACAATCTCAATTGAACTTTCCAAACACATCACTTTCAATATATATTTCTCTTTCTCTCTCTCTCTATTTATCTATTGATCACAATGTCTTCTTACAAGCCTACTGTTGTAATTGTTGGTATTAACGGTACTATTGGTTCTCACGCCATTAACGCTTTCCTTTCACCTACTTTTAACTCACTATTTACTCTGCCAATTCGTATTGTAACCAGAGACCCCAGCAAGATTAAGGCCGCTGTTCCTGCCATCACTGACGACAATGTCAAATTTTATAACGCTGATATTGCTACTGGCGAGGGTTTAGCCACCGCCTTTGAAGGCACTGATGTCATTGTCAACATTCTTGGAACGGAAGTCTCTCACGCTGCTGTCATTGAGGCTGCTGCTGTTGCTAAACCTAAAATTTACATTCCCTCTGAGTTTGGTACCGATATCCCTGCTACTAAGCCCTTTGTCAACCTTTTCAAAGTGAAAACAGATGTGGTTGAACTTGCTCGTTCCAAGGGTCTTAAAACCGTTTCAATTGTCAACGGTGCATTTTCTGAGTGGTTGCTAACCATCCCTCCCTTTGCTGGTGTCAATTTCCCAGAAGCTGGTCAGTTTCAGTACTATGGTGACGGTGAAGCTAAAATAAGTACTACATCTCTTCCTGATGTTGGTAAGACCATTGCTTCTATTGCCTCTAAAGACCCTGCTATTGTCCCCGATTACATTACAATTGCTGGTGATCTTGTTACTCCCCGCAAGATTTCTGATACTTACACTGTTGTTACCGGCCAGAAATTAACTGATGTTGCTCTTCCTCTTGATGAGATTACTATTCCTGCTGAAAAGATTGCCAAGGAGGGTCCTAAAAGTGGTATCGAATTTTTGACTGGTCTCAGAGGCGTTTTGTACAATAATTACATGTCCTATGAACCCAAACATAATGAATTTGTTTCCAAGGGACTTTTTGAATTCACTCCTTTTGGTGAGGTTGCCAAATATACTCTTGCTAAAAATTAAAAAAAGATGATTTTTTTTTGTCTATATCAGATATAGTTTAGAAAGATGGAAAATCGGTTTATTACATCACATAGTTATATAACTAAATATAATAATAACAAAAATATACAAAGAAGACATGAAATATTTTATTTTTATTTTTTACAAATAAATTTAGGTGCTTTAAAATTTAAAATGTTTAAAAAAATTTCGTGATATAATAATAATAATAATAATGATAATAATAATAATAATAATAATAATAATAATAATAATAATAATAAAATAATAATAAATAATAATAATATAATAAAATAATAATAATAATAATATAATAATAATAATAATAATAATAATAATAATAATAATAATAATAATAATAA
>QVTG01000503.1:0-12970 GCA_013305925.1 Geotrichum reessii
AATAATAATAATAATATAATAATAATAATAATAATAATAATAATAATAATAATAATAATAATAATAATAATAATATAATAATAATGATATTTTTGTAAAAAGTAAAGGGTCGCTTAATGAGAATGCAAATTCTTGATATGTTCTCATAGATCTCAAATAACTTTGTCATATGTATACAATCTTAGAGCTACAGGATTGTAGCGTATGGATCAAATCTAATCAAACATCTTAAGGATGTAATGTTTTCATTTTTTTCTTTTTTGATCAATGAACTTATAAAGCTTATAAAAGAACTAAACTCTTTGATTTGCAAGTCATTTAGGAGTTTGAAAATATCTTTTTCAAAGCATATATATATACTATATTTCAAGGTCATTCAATAGGTTAAATTTTATTAAGAACCCTGATTTGGACATAGGCACAAAAAAAATATAGTAAATTTGTCAAAAATAGAGACTTTTTGAAATAAAAGTTCAAATATATCCACTTTGTTAACATATTTATTCCTTTTTTTTTTTTTTGCAAAAGTTAGTCCAAAAGTAATGCTCATGAATAATGATTTCATAAAACTAAAAGTCAAAATTAATCACTTTTTCACTTTTTTATTAAAATTTTGTTATTCATGACTTTTAATTTGGAAATATTTTTGTTATAATTGACTTTGACATGAATATAACTATATAGTTTTGAACCCTTTTTTTCATAGGAAACTGATTATTTTTAACAATTTATTTTTGATTTTTAACTATTTTTCTTTTATTTTTAAAAATATATATATTTATTTTTGATTTTTTTTCTAAAATAAAATAAAATAAAAATATGATTACTTTTGAAAAACAGAATATTTTTTCAAAATAAAACTTGAACGATAAGAAATAATACATTTCTGCCAATTTGTCTCCAAAATCAAAAGTTTACAAGCACTTGATTTTTTTTTTATTTTGTCTTTTCCATCATCTATTTCTCAATTCTTTTAGTTTAAATAAAATAATAATGAAGATAGATAAATAGAAAATCTGTTTATTGTCCTTCCATCACATAGTTACATAATTAAAATAAAAATAACAAAGAAGACATGGAATTCAAAAACATTTATCTCTGTGAGACTTTAAAAATAGCGTTCTCAGCGCGCTAATAATAAGGATATACAAAAGATTTATAAATTTTGAAAAAAAATATATGTATATACAAGTGCGCTTTTGTAAAGTCTATTTTAAAGGTTAATCATTCTGATACTATAAAAAGTTGGGGTTTATTTTAGTTTGGTCAGTCAAGAAAACCTATTTTTTTTTATCGATATTGAAGTATCCTAGTCAGAAACACATACATTTATGAACTTATATTTAAAAAATGTTACAAGAAGTTTTTAATATTTTTGATTAAAACAACTTATTGAAAATTCATTTAGTGTAAATATCTACTATTGATTTACTAAGTTTCATGTGTGTTACAAGTTTTATTCCGACAAATAAAATATTTTATGAAAATTTTAGTATAATGGAGCGCCAGAACTATCAAAACACAAGGAAAACGCTACATGTGACTGTAACAGTAAAATGATTTTTTTTTTACGCACTTCAAGTAAAAATGCTGCATAAACACTGAGAAAAAAAACTAAGATATGAGTTTTCATTTGGAAAGTCTCAAATGTGCGTAAATTTCTACAAGCTATTAGATAGTAAAAAAAAAATCATATTTAGGCATTATGGATAAAAATAAGTCTACGATTGAAACAAAGAGCTTTGTACAAAATTTCATAACTTCTACGTTTTCAGAAGTGTTATTCCAAGATCTTAACAAAAAAAGCAAGTTTGACAAATTAACTAAATTTTGGTAATTGCTCATAAAAATATCTTTGCATTTTGTCAAGTGTCTTTTTTTGATATAATCTTCTAAAAATCTTAATCTTAAGGTTCTGAATACAAATTCAGGTTGTGAAAATGTAATCAGGGTTGTATGGTTGTTTACCTGATCATCTTTTAGTAGTTGTTTGCTTGATCACAACAGCTCAGTGAAAGTTTCTTGAGTATCAACTTTTGGTATTGATCTATTGATAAGGGTGGCTGTAGTTAATTTTGGCTCATAGATCAATCCATAGAAAGTTCTGCGCTAACAAATGCTGAAGTCAAAGATTCACTCTGGCATAGCTTTCAATTAAGTTTTAAAAAACAAAAAAAGATGAATAAAAATTTTGTTTATTGTTTTTGTATCTTATATTTACATGAAAAAATAACAAAAATATACAATCAAGATATTATTAAATTCAAAAAATTTGTTTCTATGAGACAATTAGCGTTGTCAGCGCACTTTGGTGATTTTTTCATTCAATAACGCCAAATTCTCCATAAGATAATATAAATCTGCTGATAAAACTTTTCAAAAATTTTTGGCACATATATTTTTGCTATTAATTTTTTACAATATGATTATGGAGTGCTAGTAATAAACAGTCTCTTTATTTTATTTTTATTTTATTTTTTAACTAATTTTTGTCCAAAAAAAAAAAAAAATTCTCTGAGATATGAAAAAATATTTAGTACTTTTTTAATATAATAATTGTAACGCTTCAAGTTTCAAGTCTTTCGTGTAAGGCCGAACTCATAATATCAAAAAAAAATTCTATTATTTTTATCTGAAAAAATATTTGGTACAGAAATTTTTTATCAGAATCTTAAATCTATAAATCAATTTTTTTTTCTATTCATAAGATAATTTTTGTAAAAAAGTACATGTTTATTTATTTAAACATAACAATAGTAAATAAGTCAATCTAGTGCAGTTCAAACTTGTGAATCTGTAACGAGAACCAAATTAACGGCAATAAATGTTATTAAGAGATATTATTTGCCATAAAAATTAAATAGGTATTATCTGAAGCATCAAGAAAACAATATCAAGTATCATAATTCAGTTATAAGAAATAATTTAAGTTAAAGGGTTTTCAATTAGGTATAGAAGATTATTGATGATTGAAAGAGTCACTTTTCAAGTAAAGTTTATACGTATAAGTGATATTGTGCATTAATCAAAGCTCAGAGTTAATACATAAGCCAATAATCGGTATGGATCCTTGTAACAGCTAAGTAGATAGAAAATCTGTTCATTGTATTTACATTACATCAACAGCTAAGTATTAAAAGACATTTTTGTATTAGAAGTTGACTGCCTTATTATTACAATCCAAACTCGTTCTCCAAAAAAGAGGTACAACAAGCTATTTAGTCTGCAGTGTAGACTTAGCTTTTTTTTATGCTCAGTCGTGCTGCCTAACTATAACTTCTTTAGAAGTATTCTTATAAACATATTGCTAATGACTAATAATTCATTTAAATCTCTTTACCAAATTTCATCGGATTCAATTAATATTAATTTATAGAATTTCATTGAATTTAAATAACAATTCAACAAACCTCATTTAATTTAAGTATAATTTTTTTTTAGTTATCCAGCAATAGTTTTTTTCAGAAGGATTATTATTGACTCTTTACTAACTATTATAACATATATACTGTAACGGAGCTGTTTTGACAAGCCCAACTGCTATTAGTTACCATTGTTTGTTAATGCATATTCTTGATATTAAAATGTACATTGTTAAAATCTGACAAGATCTCTTAAATAGATTTATGATTATTAATAGTGAGTAAGAGGTCGAAGAGGATTTCTTTAAAAAAAACTGTTGTTATACAGATAGGCCTGTATGTTTGGAACCAATGGGATTCCTTAAATTGTTATTAATTGACTTCAATGTTAATCTTTTAATTGTTTTTATTCAAATCCAATAAGATTTTGTGTAGCAATCTAGAGAGAGATCGTTAGTCACTATATAATACGAGATTGATAGGGATCCCTCCAAAGTAGATATAGTTAGGCAGCAAAGCTACATGTAAAAAGTTTGTTACAGACTCAACTGAATAGCTTGGTAGAGCTTTATTTAAGAGACAAAGTTTAGACTGTTGATAAAAACCAGTTCCGTCTTAATAACGTGAACTGTTAATTTAAGTCAGTCTCATTTTAAAACATTAATGTTAAGTATTAGTTGTTACAAGAACCAGATATTGAGTAGTGCCTTGTCCCCATTTACATGAAATATTTTTGAAAAGTTTCCGGGAGTTCCTTTCAATCATCAAGAATCTTCTACGTGATTAAAAACTTCCTAACTAGAATTACTTCCTACAACTAACTTGTGATACTTGATATTGTTTGATTGTTGTTTCTGATAGTCTTCTTAGTGTGTATAGCCAATAACATTTTCAATTACATTTAATTCAGTTTTCTTAATTTCGGTCCTTGTTACATATACATAAATGTATATGTATTCAAGTATTTGACTCCCTTGAATTCAAACAATGTATAAAATTCTATAACAAACATGAACAACAACAATTAGTTTGAATCAATAGCAGTTAGACTTGTCAGATCAAGTCTATTACTGAATCAGTTTCTACTATTTGTATTTTAAACAGTTTGAAACAAAAAATTGTAAACCACAATATCTTGAAAAGAAATTCAAACTTTTTCCAAATAAATACATCAAACTTAATACTTTATATATATCATACTTGCGGAAATATATTAAAGAGCCTTACTGTCCATAAAAACAAATAAAAAATTAGACTGTGTTTTTTTTAATCAACTTTTCATGCAGTGTACATGTATGTGAAAGCTATTTATTATGATTTCAGGCTTTTAAAAAAAATTCAAATAATAACGTGCAAAATACAAGTAATGACTATAGATTTACTTATTTTCATGAGACCTCAAGGTTAGCCTTGCCAGTGTTGATTAAAATTTTCAGCATAGTATCAACCTTTTTTATAAATCAAGGAACCAACTTCATGAAAAATGCTAACCTTCTAAATAGACTTTATTAGCTTTACCAAAGAAAAAAACGTCAAAAATTTAAAAAAAAATTTTAACTTGTGATATAAAAGCAACAATAGTTTTTCTATTTATCTGAAATTTTTTAACTATATCAGAAATTTGATAAAAAAAAAAAAATTTTTTTTTTTTGATTCATGAATGTGGCTACAACTCAGTATGATTCGTACGACATATGCCATAAAGCAATAAAGTAGCCATTTGTAAACAAAAATAAATTTCTTAAAAATTATCAATGAAATATATATGTTTTTCTTTTATAAACTTTGTATTGTTTTACTGTCTTTTTTTTATTTTTTATTTTTTAATTATTTACCAGTTTTAGAAAAGCCAGCTTGTGGCATAATTAGCTGTTTGATTAATAGATAAAAAAAAAACCATCTCAACTTGTCCAGTTTTTTGAATAATTTTCAAAACTGTCAGTATTTTAGACAACCTATGAAAAATGGTTAAACAAGAAAAGTAAACAAGTACTGAAAAATAGAATTATTTTGCTAATAGTATAATGTTGAATCTAGGTTTTAGTTTTATCCCAAATGTTATATGTAAGGATTTTTAAGACGTTCATGTGGTATGTATTAAACAAAAAATTAAAATTCTGCTTTTTTTTTTTTGAACAATTGTATCAATATCAAAATTCAAAGCTTTGAAAACTTATTAATAAAAGTTTGGTACTTTTGAGCAATCACGCATTATATTGCTTTTTTTTACAGTTGGTTATCTTGTTGTCCATTGGCTTGAAAAAGTTTTTTGTTTTTCAGCTTCAATTTTTGATTGCTATTTTGATATTATTACCAAGCTTTATAATTTTTATAGGTTTCAGCTTTGAATTAACTCTATTAATATGACGTTGGAGTTTACAATAAAATTTATATATATATATTTTAGCAAGTTTTTGAAATGCTTTTTTTTTAGTAAAATAGATATGAATTATCCGCTATTTTATTTTGATTATTTAGTTTGATTTCTAAAGTTATAAAAAACAACCTGATAAATGGTCTTTTTGTTATTCAAAACTAAACTATGAAGTTTAATAGCTATTTCATTCATTTATTTATTTTACATAGACTTTTAATTTGAATACAAAAATTGGATCTCTTATCTTTTTTTTTCAGTCACTAATCATCAGCATCTGATTTTTACATATATTTTTTTCATTGTTACTTATTACAACTTTTATTCAACCTTATTGATATCAAGTGAGTATCATTTAGATAAGAAAACCGGTATTGTCATTTTTTTTTGTTTAAAGCAAGTAAAAAAAAAAGCAACTTGTACGTGGTGGATACAAATCTGTGATAGATAAGTTAAAAAAATATTGCAGTAAACGACTATTACACCTTAACCAAAAAAAAAAAAAAAGAAGAAAAAAAATTGTATCTGTTTTTTGTGTTCTCCTATTTTATTTTAGTCCTAGACTTGTGGGTCACAAAATACTCAGATTTTTTTTATTTTTTCAGAAGAAATTTTTGCTGGCTGTGATTATCATTATGATTTTTTGTTGTAAAAATACATGATCTATAATTTGTTGACTGATCTTTTTATTAATAATTTGGTAGTTTGAATCAATATTTCCTGCACTATTTTAAAACTACATTGTACCATATCAAATATCTGCATCAGTGTTGAATTTGACAACCCGTGTTTATTTTCTAACCGTCTCATTTATATAACAGTAAAATTAATTTACATCTATTTTACGTGCATAATTTATTTTACTATTGAATCATAGCTTAATCACTCCTTTTGAAAATTGAGCTTTTGTATTCATGTGGTCGTGTCCACTTTGATATGTTTTTAACCTTTAATCAGACCAGTATTTTTTTTTCAAAATTTTTTGTCTAACTTTTCAGCAAGCCAAGTTGAATTAAAAAATTTTTTGACTAGATCAGAATTATTAAAGCCCCGCTGAAAAGGTTACTTTTGAAGTCTCATTGAGAAGTGTATTTTGAACTCAACCTTTTCTTTGTATATTGTTGTGTTTATTTTATTTATGTAACTTTGTGATGTGAAAACAAAAAAAAGATTTTTTTTTATCTAGGCCAAAATGCGTGTTATAATAACAATATTTAAAGCTGCATTTCAAAAGGTTTTCAATGGTAGAGCATTGTCATTATGTGTTATTACATCGACATATCAACGAGTAGGGGATAAAATTTTTCGGTATTTCTAGGGTTAGACCAATGTAGCAGTCAAGATCTAAAAAAACAAATAAATAATAAAAACCAATTGTATTTAATTAATGACTACTTTATAATTCTTTTTTTTTAAGTATCCTGCGTGTATACATCATCAATTTTGAGGTTAGTCAAAACATATTAAAAATTAGCTCCCAGTTTTACATGCTACCAAACTGTAAAAAATAAATCTTGTTTATTATTACTCTTTTCGGTTCTAAAATGAATGTTTTAGATATCAATTGCCAAAAAAAAAGTCTCTGTCAATATTTTTTATTTTTTTTTTTATCTATATATTTTTTTCCTTTTGACTCAGTGCTAGAAACCATAGACTTTCAATGAATTGTAGATTTTGCAATATTTGATGGTACCATTTCTTACTAACAGATGAGATCCAAATGTTGGTAAAACATTCATTTTCTATTATTGGCACTGAGTCGCTTTTCTTTGGTTTTTTTCTTCATATCATCCATTCAATTATTTATTTTTTTAATTCAAGTATTTCTTTTGACAAGATATACAGCTTAATAAAATTTTCAGATTTTTTCAAAATCAATCACTTGTAAACAGGTTTCAAAATCTGCGATAATCCTGTGCCTTTTTTTTTTTGGATAAATAACCCTTTCATTTTGTAATGATGTGTGACTTTGAGGGATGAAAGTTCAACTTAATTAAATTCAACCAATGTTAATATACCTTTTGTTCATTAACAACCACTTGTTTGACACACGTACTGTATATTATTAAGATTGAACAGAACGAGATTTTATTATATACGTAAAATGGAGGGGAGTCTTCGTTTCATATAGACCAAAGAACTTATTAACTTATTTTGGTGATTTTATTAATAACCATTGATTAGTTTATAAATCAATATACAACTTAAAAAAATTTGAAAAAAAAGTCCATACAAAATAATTTTTCAAGATATTGTGCCTTAAAACTCTGTATACAAAAGAACACAACAAAATTTTTACATTTTTTGAATTTTAAATAACTTTTTTATGGTGATCCCAAGTCAAATACAAAGCGCCAGAAGCCTGTAATCTAGTTTTGGGTCAAGTAAAGATGTGATCAGTAATTATATTAAGGATGGTATAATTAAAAAAAATAAAAACTCTTCAAAATAAATTAGTACTTGTGTTGTTACGATGTGGTGCTGTTGAGTAGAATTGTTTAGTCAATAAGAAGTAAGCAAAGTGAATCAAGAAAACGGGAAATTGATTCTCTTCTAAGTATAACGGAAAAAAAATAATAAGAGATAAATATTTCATTTTTTTTTACTTGCTAAGGTAAAAAAAAAAAAAAAAAATTATGGGTTTTTTCTAACTAAAAACAAACTTAGTACAAGCAAGACATGTAGTCATTAAAGAGGGACAACTATTGATGCACAGATATAATATCACAATTTGATTCAATTTATTGAAGAGCTACAACAACAAGAGATTACTGTCGCAAAAGAAAATTAGTTTGTATTCAAGAAAAATTGACCTAACTTCTAACAACAGGAGGAGAGAACTAAATAGAAATTGTGTTAAGTCATACTGTGCTCGAATCGACTACTAGTATTAAAATAAGTGTTTTTTCAGTCAGAAACTTTGCAAAAATTTTATTTCAGTATCAATTGCGTTCATTTTACAAAACTTCACATACCGAAACATTACAACTCGAGATGGGCGTAAACGTTTAGAACTATATACTATAGTAAGAACTGTGACTAAATCTTAAATTCAAGACTGCTTTTATTTCTGTAAGTCACGCTATCCTTATATTAGATCCTAATTAAAAATTACTGAATTGTGAATAAACAGCAAAAAAAAGACTTGATTATTTGTTCATTAAGATCAGTCATTATATACCTTTTATTAATCCTGTGGTATCTAATACTATTACGTGATATTTTCATAAGCTATGACAAAAAAAATGGACATTTGGGACAGTTGATTTGCAAGTTCATGTTATCAACTCAACTTGACTCAAAAATTTTAAAATCTAAAAAAATTCCCTGAAGGTCTACTGAACCTGAAGGGTTGAATTAATAAACCGTGAATCTGTTTTTTGCATTCAGAGAAACCAACTATAGTAATACAGAGCCACAATAAACTTTTTTTATAACTAGGAGACTGATCTGAGCTTTATCCAAAATTTTCATTTACTATCTTGACAGAATGATTCAAGCGCTTCGTACATCTCGTCATACAAGACGTAAACAATCAAAAGCTATTAAAAAGTATGTATCCTGTAGAAAACTGTTCAGAGTTAAAGTGGTAAATACTATTTTAAATCCAGTATATGTTAAGAAAAAGAGGGATTGTTGCTATTATAAAAGTCAAGCCCTCGTGTTTTCGAGCAGGACATTCTAGAAGCTTTGAGTGCTCAATTTTTTTGTTTTTACTTTAGACAGCAAACTACTACGACAAATGGAAAATTGCGCTGACCGCAGGGGGAAGAAAAGATCTATGGGAGTTAACGCAAGGGTGTGCGATGTACCGGAAACGGTAGTTAGTCAAAGCTGACAAGTGATGCAAGGCTGTGTGCGTTTTTTCCGATGACTGCCGAGGAAGGGAGTTCCGGTAAGAAAGAAAAGGGCATCGTTCATGAATGTACACTGATGTTCCATGATGTACGTTGAAAACTACATCACGATATCGGAGATTGTCTCCTATTTTTAGTAATTAAAAAAAAAGCGTAACGGCATTTTTAGATTTAATTTTAAGCAATTAATCTTAATAATATACGTATAATTATATTTTTTTTTAACTGTTGCTGGACATTTGCTAAAAGAAGGAGGCAAAAGTATGTCTCTATTTCTGAGCTGTTAATGGTAGTTTTTTTTTTTTTTTTTTTTCCCATACAAAGTTTGTTTCAAATAACTGACAAAACTTTTATGACAAAAATCATCTCAAACTGAAATTTTTTTTCTTGAAAATTATTATTTTTCTTTTTACAACACCTTTTTTCATTTCTTGTTAACAAGATCTTCACTTCACTCTTATATTATCTTTTTTTTTTTTTTCTTTCTTTCCTAACTCTCGTTTATAGATTTTTTTTTCTCTCCGTTCGTTAATTCTTTTCTCTTAACAGTTTAGACCTCTTTCTGGTATTTAACTTTTACTATAAACTTTTTTTTCTCTCTTCTTTCACTCGCTCTTCACAAAACTAAATACCATACAACATTAGAAGACATGAAACCAACTTTTCTGTCTTTTGCACTTTCGCTTCTCTCTGCATCACTCGTTGCTGCTGATGCCGCTTCTACCATAACTTCCACTATTCAGATTCAGAAACGCCAGGGCTTGTTCCTGCTGCGAGAAGAGCCTGACTTTATTACCACCGCCACTCCTTCATTCGTTGCACTCGCTATTAGACAGGATGCCGGCAATACCACCCTGACTAGTTCAACATCACCGTCCTCTTCACAATCTCCTACGTCTTCTTCATTACTACCCTCTACTACGTTTGAAACCACGTCGGAGTTTTCGTCAATCGTTACTTCTTCGACTCAACAGTCCACTACCACCTCTCCCTCCTCTACAGAGAACTCCTCTACTTCCGAAGCCTCGCCGACTTCCACTGACTCTACGACGTCTACTGAAGACTCCACTTCTACAAAGACGACTACTTCTCAACGTGCCACAACTACCCCCAGCGTAACTAAGTCTTCCGAAGAAACCACTGTAACCGTTACTGGCGGTGTTTCTACTTCCTTCGTGGATGTAACCAAAACCTTTACCACCACTGCGGAAGAACCAACAAGCACCACCACAACTTTAGCCACAAAAACCTCTTCTTCAGCATCATCTAAGGCTGAGTCTACCTCTTCTACAGAGACGGGATCGCAAACTACTAACCAGAACAACTCTCACAACGGCGGCGGTGGTCTTTCAACCAAAAACCGAAACATTGTGATTGGTGTTGTTGTTGGTGTTGGCGGTTTCCTTTTGCTACTTGGTGTTGCTTTTGTTTGCTGGCGCATGTGGGGTCGCCGCGGTAGCGGTGTGCCCAGTGGCCGTGGCAGCAGTCGGGCCGAAAAGCCTCTTGACGAGAACTCAGATGCCTTCCGTGCCAATATAGATCAGTACCACGCACCCCAGCCAAACACTGCTGCGAACTTTTGAAAGAGTAGGACACACATATTTGAAAAACGAATCTAGTGTCTATTCTATTTAAAAAAAAAGCATCATTTCTGTTTCTGGTCATTTTTTTGACCTTTTTGTAGTTTTTTTTTCTGTTTTTACTATTTTAGTGCCGTTTATTTATTTAGAGAAACAAAAACCATATAATCTATATATATTTAACGTAAAGTACATGTCTTTTTTTCATTTACTAAAAGCAGTAGTCAAAAAATTTTTTCTTTTTGAGATCTTTAAAATCAAGATCAGCTCCTAAAAAGAACAATATGCCAGGAATAGTCATCATATTTTTACTACCAAAGAGAATGAAAAATATCACTTTTGAACAAACAAAGAAATAAAACTGTGATTTTATTTATATTTATTTATTTATTTATTTATTTATTTATTTATTTATATTTATTTATATTTATTTTATACTTTATATTATTATTTATATTTATTTATATTTATTTATATTTACTTATATTTATTTATATTTATTTATATTTATAACTGTTCTAGTTGCGCTGTTTTCCATTGGCTTTGGAAACTTGAAAAAAAAAAATTAAACTGTTAATACTTATTTATAACCCCGGAGCTCCTAATTTTTGCTTAACAAGTGTAACTAACATTAATAACATCGTGAAATGAGATCGGTTCTACTTTCGCTGACAGCAGCAAAGGAAAATAGTTACAAGTCTTATTTTACATTTTGTTGACCATATTAGCCATTACAACTTGACGTCACTGCCAAGTTTCAACCAACTAAAGATGATCCTTTCAAAACCGATAGTACTTTCCAAGGAGCCGGCTAGCAAACTTTATTTTAAAAAAAAATCCAATAGACTCTGCTACTTTATTTCAAAAAAAAAAGAACAATTTTAATCTTTTGTCACAGTATTGTTTGATTCCTTCTCTTTAAATTTATTGTTTCTGCCGTATTATAGGACTCGGACCATACAGGGACAAAACGGTTTTCGCCGTTTTTGTTTCAAACTGTTGCATATAGTCACGTGAACTTATTAGAAACGGGATCACAGAGCATGAATAAGGGTTGCATTCTATAGAAGTTAACCATGATTTTAAAGAAAAATGAAAGAAAGTCAGTAGTAAAGCGCATCTGGAAATCAGAAAGCAAAAACATCACGATAATCACAGAGTTTAAGAAGGTCTACGATGAGCGTGATAAGTGGGTCAAGAATTTGAACCCAGTATTTCAGATTATTCAAGAAGAGAACTAGCCCAAACTGGTTGTCAAGAGCATCAGAACTGGAACCCCCGAGAATGTCGTTAAAGGGAATCTAGAGGAGTCTTTGGGTGTGAAGTTCAGAGTCAATCCAATACGGATTGGAACTGACCACTCAATTTTAGGAGATACTTACGTCTTAGCATTAAAATCCGAGGAGGACAGATACGATGCATTGACGCGAGATCCGATCGTCCGGTACAACAGGCTGAAAATATTTGAATACAAGCCCCGCCCTAGAAGAGGAAGAGAGGGGAACCGGGGCCCACCAAGAGGGCCTGCAAGAGGTAGTTATGAGGATTACAGGAGGATGAAGGCAGCAGCTGGCCTGTTGGACTACTAGAAATAGTAGTTTGCTAATTCCAAGAGTAATCAGTTTGCAAGCATAATTTGAGATTAAAGGCCTACAAGCCCCAAGCCAGTATTTCACGTAGTCGAGGATCGATATAAGCGGGCTTTTTTCCCACGTTGGTTTTTTTTATGCCTGTGAATATGGATCTGAGACGGAGTACATTTGAGTAGTACGCGAACCTCGAGTTCCTGCCACAAAG
>QVTG01000505.1:0-12840 GCA_013305925.1 Geotrichum reessii
ATTATTATTATTATTATTATTATTATTATTATTATATTATTATATTATTATTATTATTATTATTATTATTATTATTATTATTATTATTTATTCCTAAGAGGCACCAGTCTCAAAAAGTTCATGTCGTTAGTTCAAAATTCCTGTAACTTGTAATACTATTAGACCCTGCTATAGTTTTTAAAATCACTTATTAATAGTCTTGTGCACATTGTTGATACATATATGTACAAACATATACATGTTTTGTTTGCACTAAAATATCTACAAACAAATGTTTTTTGGAGCTCTCTACCTTCTCAAATACCCGCAGCTACTTAAAGTACATATACAATGATCATTCATAGGGGGCTGCTGATCTTAATATCTTATAAACAAAAGTGGAAGTCAAAACAACAACAAAATAAAAATAAAAAAAAACCCATCATAATTGAAATTACAAATATTTGAAACAAAAATCTAAACATCAATTAGTATATATTAAAGGCCATTAATCAATTAAGCAAGGCTTTTAATCTTATATGTAGACATGGACTCTATATACCATGTGTAAGTTATGTTTCCCACATAGTTTTAGTTTTGTCTTTGTCGTTAATGAAGCGTAACTGTATAAACAAAGCGGCTCAAAACGTGTCTTTAATTTTTATCTTTATCATACGTGTTATTTTTAATAACTAGAAATTGCCTTTTTTATGAAAACACTGAAAGTATAAGTTATAAATCGTAAAAATTATGCATTATGCAAGCAGCAAAGACAACAGGTTTAACTACTTTACTTTTTTTTTTTTTTTTTTTTTTTTTCAATTGTTTACTTATTTATCTACATTAAATGTTGTTTAAATTATGAATATAAAATCATCTAAACTATCATCAGCTAATTAAAAGTAGATCTATCTAAATATGCTCATTTTTCTTGTTGATTCCTGGCCACCACAAGATATTTACAAACCGCCCATGACATCTTCGTGTCTAAATTTTTCTTTTTTTTTTTTCCATCGTCATCGATCTGAAAAAGCCCCAAGCTTACACACTCAACTACACCGTAAATGTAGGCTTCACCAAAAGAGGTAAAGTCTAGAAAAAAAAAAAAAAAACTCAAAAAAGAGATTATACTACAACGAAAATTAAACCAAAAATTTATACAAAAACCTAGTATTGTCACCACAAGTTTCCTTTCTCTCTTTTTTTTTTTTCTATCCATCTTATTTCCTTCCTTTGACATTCCTACATTTTATATTCTCACATTAAATGTCACAGTTAGAGAAGGATCAACTGCATAAGCCGCTGCTAGACAGCTCTGCCGCTGACCTAGAGCTTCTGGACCAACAACCACAAATCAAATCTTCTCTTCGCGTCTTTAAGGTTGTTTTAATCTCTTTGTTGGCCTGTTTTCTGATTTTTTCGTCAGTTTTCTCCGTGAACCATGTCTGTTCAATGCATAAAACCAACAAACCCCCTCACCATGCCGAAAGCCACAGCTACAAACTTGAATCGATACATGTTGAGATCCACACGCCGTCATCCGTTCCACTGTTTAAACGCTCTCAGAATTTTGATACTGACAATGTCTTGCAGAAGCGTCAAATAGACGAAAAAACTTTAAAAAAGTTCGAAAAAGCCGAGAAAGCCATTCAAGACATTAAAAAAGAAGAAGAGCACAAAATGAAGGAATTGCGTCAAAAGCAACTTAGTTCTCTCGAACGTCAGATTGCTGTAAACGACCAGAAAAATTATAAATACGACCTTGGCTTGTTCAAAGAAAAAGAGGTTGTTGAGCCCTCTGGCCGTAAAGTAATGGTTCTGACTGCTTCGGACGGCAACGGCGCCAACAGTCTCATTAAAAATGTTATGGACATGGCGGAGGAGAACCGTCGTGAATACTGCGACTATCATAACTACGTATACAAATTTATCAATATATCCCAGTTTGACCTCAAGGGAGCTCATCCCGTTTGGGGCAAGCTCAACGCTTTGAAAAAGGCTTTTGACGACCATCCTGAAGTCGAATGGATCTGGTGGATGGATGTTGACATGATCATCATGACCCCAGAAATTGATCTCGCCAAGCATGTTCTCAATCCTGACGTTCTTAAAAAACGCCTGTCCTACGGCCGCCCAGTCAAGCACCCTTCTTATGGCGAATTTTCAGACATGCGCACGGGATACAACCCTGATGAAAAGCTTCCAGAACATGCGGCTAAGCAAATTTACGACGGTATTGAAGCCGAAGACTATGAGTACGCCGATGTTAATAAGATTGATATTATTATTGATCAAGACTACTGGGGACTTAACGCAGGATCGTTTTTCATTCGCAGATCTCAAGTTATCGAATTGTTGATTGACTACTGGGCTGATCCTGTTTTTATTGATCGCGAGTTTACTTTTAGAGAACAGGACACGCTTGGTCATCTTAATGTGAACCATAAGCCTATTCGCGAAAGGATTGGTATTGTTCCTCAACGAATGCTTAACTCTTACATTGCCGACGACCTGTGGAGCGGCTTTGAGGAGGGCGATTTGGCGATCCATTTTGCCGGTTGCTGGATTCCCGGCGACTGTGATGCTCGTTGGCTGCGTCATTGGAAAATCCGCAAGCGGGTTCCTGAACAGTATAGGAACACACACAGTGAGTAAGAAAGGTATTTTTGAGTGTAACGTAAAAAGCTCATGGGATTTTATTATTATTATTATTTTTTTTTTTTTTTTTTTTGTTTTTTGTGTTTTAATTTACCACGTCTTAATACAGATATAATTAATAAACTCATGAGGGTGTTCAAGAATAGGATGAGATTAAACTATTTTTTAAGAATCTGATGAAGCGGCTATGTAAGACGTTGATTTGCATGACAGCCGCTTTACAAAATAATATATATGAACGCTTCTAGGAAGCTGAACTTTTTATTATTATTATTATTTTTTTTTTTTTTTTTTTTTGGTTGAACCCATTTTAATTTTTTTGAACCAAATGGTCTCAAAAATGGATTCAGTTTAATTTGCCAAAGCATTGTTGACCAAACGCCAAGAGTTAAAAAACAAATACAAAAATTTGTGATTTAGGAAATGTGATTTAGAAACACATGTAAACTGAATGTTCTAAACTTCTTGTACTGCTCTGTTCCACAGATAAATAATAAACATAAAAAATAATGAACATAAAAAAAAAAACAAAAAAAAACAGGCAGTAACAAGCGTAAAAAGCAGGGTCTATACAAAAATACAAAATAAAATAAATGTCTAAGCCTTTTGAGATGCCTCGTAAAGATTTTGACATAATTATTCGTGATATCATAATGCCTAGGATCATTCGGTACCTTGTTTTTTTTAAACAAAAAATCTTATTAATAATATATAGTAATGGTGATAATACGTAAATTAATGCGTTGCTATTTTTATTTCTTATTTTTATCATGAAACTTTTATCTGAATTCTCATTTGTTAAAAAAACTAATCGGTCACTGCCCCGTTCCTCAAAATCAGGCTTAGTTTAACTGTATTTAGAATTTTTTTATATTTTATTTTGACTGTGTATTACGTATGCTTGATGTTGACCATGTTGTCAAGGTCTTGGTATTCACTCAATCACTACACAGGTGTCTTAATAATCGTTAACAAATAAACCCATCGAGCAACTTTAGCAACCAGCATTAATATATGCTTTTTGCCTATTTTTTATACCTCTGACTGGCGGTTACATATATATATATATATATATATAAGCGTAGAGTGTTCTATATGATTTCTTTTCTTTTTATATTCACTCTCGTCTTTAATTTTTTTGTGACAAGTATAAAACCATGACGCGGATAACACTTCTTCACATGTACACAGCATTGCTACTATGGTTTTGCCCAAACCAGGTGTTAGCAACGTCATACGCACAGACGCATCCCATTTCGTATTTTTCACCAATTTCTAACATCACCTTTTTGACCCCACCACCTGCTAATCATAATACCACAATAACGGTTGATATTGAAATTCCCTTCTCAGACAACTACAGCAATCTACGTCGTCGCTGGTTTGCTTTAGCGGATCCTAATGAACGCTACTTGGATATTTCCAACGCTCTTGATCTGAGGAACACCATGTTTGGTGGCCACGAGTCCGAACCCGTCGGGTCGCTTGATTCGCATGGGTTGTGGCAGTACCTAACGGCTAATAACACACTACCAGAGTATCCGCGAGACACACAGACTTTCCGTTTTGTACTACAGCCTAATTCTGAGCTGCTTGCAAACTACAAACACAGCCAACACCCGCTTTCGACCAGTATAGTTCCATATCGCGGCAAAGCATACCGCCAAATTGTTACGGTCAACCCCAAGTCAAACAAATTTGTAATTAGCTACCGTGAAATTGGCTGGGCTCGCATGACTATCCTGGAAACAGAACAAGCAATTACGGGCACGTTCCGCGTTGATGATCCCGCTGGACTCGGCGTACAACCAGCTGTATACCATATTTCTAAGCGTGAGTACTTTGAAGCTGGCATGAACGGTGTGACTACCAGCATGCTCCCCATTGCGGAATATGAGCGCGCAATTCTTCAAAAATCTCTTGCTCAAACCGACCGCTTTGTACTTTGGCGAGATATTGACATGATTAACACAAAAATCAGCGACAGGACAAAAAAAGTAAAGCGACAATCGTGGTTTGAAACCTGGTTTGGTACTCAACCTGAAATTTGTGATCCCAACAATGAAAGGTCATTTTGTTTTAACGATAGTAAATATATGGCTCCGCCAGGGTCCTATAATGATATTGGGCTGGAGCGTCGCGCGGGTAGCGAAAACGATACAGCTGGTGATTCTGGATTCTCGTCGGGCATGAATCTGCTTTCGACTATTGGAAAATCGGCTGGTTGCCCCGATCGTCGCAAAGTTGCACTTGTCGGGCTTGCGGGCGACTGTAGCTTTTTACAGTCGTTTAATGGTAACTCATCAGCCGCGCATGAGTTTTTAATTAGTATGGTCAACTCCGCATCCCAAGCATACGAAACTGCGTTTAATATCACTCTTGGAGTCTCAGCCATTACACTTGTTAATGATACTACATGCCCAACTACGTTGCCCCCAGATACTGGTGGCACGGACAGTGTATATAATTGGAATTATGATTGCTCAGTTCAGCCAAACTCCGGTATGAGTGATAGGCTATCCCGGTTTTCTCGCTGGCACAACGAAAATCACATTAATGATAGCCTTGCAACATGGACCCTCATGACATCTTGCACACAGTCAGCTGTTGTAGGCCTTTCTTGGATGGGTATGGTGTGCAAAACTGGTGGTAGAAACTCTGATGTTTCCGGCACCAACGTTGTTGCGCGCACAAATTTTGGCTGGCGGGTCTACGCCCACGAAATTGGTCACTCTTTTGGTGCCGTTCACGACTGTACAAGCGACACTTGTGCGCAGGGTCTTGACCGTTCTCAAGACTGTTGCCCTCTTGCTGCTGCCACTTGCGCTGCCAACGGCGATTTCCTTATGAATCCGGCTACTGGAGCGTCTCAAGACCAGTTTTCGCCATGCACTATCGGTAACATTTGTGGAGCGCTTGGACGCAATTCAGTCAGTGGAGACTGTTTGACTTCTAATTCGGGTGTTCGTTTAATTACTACCAACGAATGCGGTAACGGAATTGTAGAGGAAGGTGAGGAGTGTGACTGTGGTGGCATCGAAAACTGTGCGGGCAACAATTGTTGTGACCCGCTCACTTGCAAATTCCGGGCTCAAGCCCAGTGTGATGACTCTAATGAAACCTGCTGTCAAAATTGCCGTTTTTCTTCTTCTGACACTATTTGTCGTGATTCAACTGGTCCCTGCGATTTTGACATCATGTGTCCAGGGAACTCGTCGGTTTGCCCGCCGCTACGGATGCGCGAAAACGGTGAGTCTTGCACCCTTCCCGGCGATAGTACTGCAAATAACTTACAGTGTATCTCCGGTCAGTGCACCAGCCGCGACATGCAGTGCCGCACCTTACTTGCAAACACTACTATCTCTGTTGGCGGCACAGTTGTAAACGCCACACGTTCGTGTGATGACGACAGTTCCTGCCGTCTTGCCTGTATAGATCCCAAACTGGGAGATGGCAGCGTTTGTTTTGTTACATCTCAGAACTTTCTTGATGGTACTCCCTGCCGTGGCACTGGCCGCTGTCAAATGGGCAGATGTATTGGTGGTAACAGTGGAGGAGGCAACTGGAATAATAATGGCGGCATCAATAATAATGGCGGCACCAACAATAACGGCGGAACTGGCACAAGCGCTGACCAGAATCGTACTCTAATCATTGTACTTTCCAGTGTTGGTGGCGCTATTGCCTTAATTATTTTTGCTCTTATTATTTACCGCTGCTGCTACCAGAACCGCAAACCTGCAATCATACCAGCAAAGATCATTTACATGCCACAGGGTCAGCGTGTAGTCACGACTGCTCCTCAGACCTCATCTTTATACCCCCCTCCACCGCCTTTACCCCCTGCTGTGATTTATCACCCCAACGCGCCTGCACCCCATATTCCATCTTAACAGCATTTTTTTTTTTTTTTTATTTTTTTTTTTTTTTTTTTTTTTTTTTTTTTTTTTTTTTTTTAAAAATTTTTGTTGGCTTTTTTTTTTTTTTTTTTGGTTGTTTCCTTGTTTACGTGTACACATCTATTTGCATTCATTCTTTCATCTACTTATAAATACCTTTTTATGAATATATACCCTCAGCAATATATGTATATTTATTTTATAATATTTCTGATTATAAATATCAATATTTTAGATGTTTCAAAAAAAGAATTGAAAAAAAAAGAGAAAAAGTAAAACAGGATATACAGTATGATAAGTTACAAACTCAGTCTGTTAACTAAATCTTTCAAAGGAAGCTAAAAAATTATGAAGATAAATGAGAAATCATAAAAAAGAAAGTAGAAAACAAAAATTATTTAGCTTTGAACCATTACAATATCGATTTTTTTTTCTGTTCAAAACTGTGCTTTAATTGAACAATTATTCAATAAAAGTTAACGATAGTATATTTACTAATAATAATAATAATAAAAAAAAATAGATTTAATGATAGATATGATTACAACTTAAAAACATTGTTATTAATATTATTATCATCAGTATTTTTTTTTTTTTTAGAAATTTGCAATTATCAAAATAATGAAATTTTTTTTTTAATTATTACAAAACTTTTAGTTTTCAAGTATGGAGCCAAAAAAACACGCATATTTTACATATTGTAACGAGGACCGAATTAACAAAAAATAAATTTTTTTTAATAAAAAGGAATTAAAATATAATACACATAATATTGCATTACTTGTTTGCTTTATTTATTATTATTATTATTATTATTATTATTATTATTATTATTATTATTTTATTTTATTTTTTTTTTTTTTACATAGATCTTATAGATGAAAATCATCTATTTGGATATTAGTAGCTGAAAACACTCATTTCAGACTCTTCATCGCTTAATTCTTCAGAAAATATTTTAGTTTTATTGCCATCAGCCACCTCTACAGTTGGAAGCCCTTCCACAGCTTTTTTCCGAATTTCTTCTTTTTCAAAGACAGGAAGAATAGACTGAACCACATACTTTGTATCACCAATGAAATAAGTGGCATCTAGAGTTTGCATAGAGGACCCAATATCTTTAGTAGAGCCTTTCTGCAACTCACATTTTTCGGCGATAACGGTACTTCCATGAGCCATAATTTCAGGGCGCAGGTCTTGAATTATCTTACTTAAAGATTGGACCTTTTCACTAAGAGCATCAATCTGCTCCATAAAAAGCTTTTCACGGATGTGCTGAGCTTTTTTAAAGTTGCGGAGTTCTTCACCAAGTCTCGTCGTTTCAACCTCGCGAGATCGCAATCCAGCCCCAAGCTTCTCTAGCTTTTGTTCCTGCCTATCTTGTTGCATCTTAGTCTCTGTGCAAAACCGTGCAATTTCCGTGATGTCATGCACAAGCTCACTGCTGATACCAGTTGTTAGTTTTTGGCAAGTGCTTGGGCGTGCTTCTAAAACACATGGCTCGTCAAGTTCGCGCCCTGAATGTGGTATTGGCGTAATAGGTTTCCAAATATCACTATCAGTCGGGCGATTACAGCCTAGAAAAGATTTTTGGATCTCTCCTTTTTGTTCAAGGAATGCCTTGATTTGTTTGTTTTTCTCCTCGATGTACTGCAAGAGAGCTGATTTCCGAGAGTGCTCGTTTGACCCAACCATTTTTTTCTTTCTGATTTTCAGTGTTAATTTTTTTTTTTTTTAAAAGCTGTTAAGGACAAGATAATTTCTTGACAAGGAGAAGATAAAAGTGTTTAACAGGGATGAGCGAAGATCTCGTAGTATTATTATTCGGTATTTGTATATTTATAACAATCATTATGGTCTGTCACAACTGAACAGTAATAGCCTTCAGATCTTGCAGTGAAACAAGGTTATAATCGTCTCATAAATCGCCACCGCAGGTGTAATTTCTAACAATAGTTCAAAACCAATTAAGAAAGCATGTTAATTGTGTTATTGAAAAATTTCAGCAAAAAATATACGTATATATAATAAATCTTTTAGTTTTGTGATTAGTATCACCAAAAAATTACAGAAACTTGTTTTTATTCCTAACAATAAAATTTAAACATATGTATAATATGAGATATTAAAAAACTAGACACAAGTTTATAATGATAATGTAGTAATACGCGATGACTTCTACGACAAGATGATATTTATGGGACTTGGACTATAACTATGCATGATAATTCTTTTAATTATTCCATCTCGTAAACTCAAACAATACATCCTTTGATCAAGACTACAATTATTATCAGCAACCAGCCAATACTAACTAGCAAGCCTAAAGTAACTTAAAAACAAACTTATCAATTTTAGTATATACGTATATTTAGAAGTACATCGTAATCCTGTGAAAAAAATTGTTAATAAAATTAATTTTCAGAAAAAACTAGCAAGCGCCAACAGAAACAGTAAATGAAAAAAAAAAAATAAAAAATGTTTGTTCCAAAACTACGAGCAACAGCATAAATTGTAAGAAATACAAGGACCTCTTTAGCCAGAAGCTCAACTCTTCGATAGAACCTTACAAACATCCCAAAAAGCTCCTCAAAACGAGAAAGCCCCTAACTAAATAGGACCTTCAGGATGAATGATTAATTTTCCAAAGTTGTAACAGGCAATAGCTCATTGATTTAAGTGTCTTTTCATATCAAGTCAATACGACAGAGAGATAAACTTTTCATCAAATTGTACATGATAGAGGAAAAAACAGAGACTCTGCCTTGACTTAACGATGGGACCGCTGTTTCAGACTAATGGTTCTGTTGACATATTGCCGAAATGAACTGATTAAAGGTGACTCACGTTTGTTTTATTTGCATAGTGAATTATTGACCTAAAGCTCAAAAGAAAATTTTTTTTTTCTTTCTTGATCGAGGTCATTAATTGATGTAAAAGAAAGAGTAAGTTTCAGTTGATGAAAAATTCATCAAAATGTTTTATAGGGGACCATAGAGTCGTTTAGGAGGATATGTGAGCATGAGAATATTTCAGTATCGACTCTGAAAAAGTTTTTTTTTCTGAATGATTACAAAGACTAATTTAGGACTGGTTCATGATATATGCATTATACGTATAGCATAGTCCGTTCCAGTGAACATATCAAACCAGTTATTTGTGAATGAATTGAATTATGAACAAAAGAAAAACACTACATTATCAAATCATGAACGAATGTTTATCTAAACATGTATAAAATTAACAAGTTAATATTTGTTAAAATGTAGATTGTACTTTCAGTTAGCGTCTATATACGTATAATTGGGGTAGAAAGTGGTTCGGAGTCTTCTTTTAAGCCAAAAGGCGCGCCTTTCAAAGATTAATCTAAGATGACTTGAAGATTTTTTATTTGATTAAACAATTCTGGTGTGCTTTTTAGAATGCTTTCTATTTTAACTCATTTTTTATATCAGATGGCTTGCATTCCGATTATTCACTTGGAACCCGTGTTCTCGGCGCCTGCTTAACGTCTATCTAAAACTTGCAAAATTTCTTAAAAAAAACTGGTTTTTAGAGATTTTTCAAATATATTTTTCTTATCATCAGTATATTTCAAGTCTCGAGTAGAAATTTCACCGATTTCTGCCTCAATTACTGATTCCACTTGCGCCAAATTCTGAGATTTGGCAATATCATGATGCATTTGTCTTCTATACTCAGTAAATAGAAAAACTAAATTAGATAGAAAATCGGTTTATTGTCCTCACATCACATAGATACATAATTAAATAATGATAACAAAAATATACAAAGAAGACATTGAATTTAAAAAACATCTGTCTCTATGAGACTTAAAAATTAGCTCTCTCAACGTGCTTTACTAATTTTTCTTTCTTTTTTTTTTTTATTTATTATTAATAGTATACATATCTTACAACTTTGTATAATAGCTTTGAGACTATACGTGTAACGGAGTTGTTCTGACAAGCCCAACTGCTATTAGTTACAGTTGTTTGTTAATCCTTATGCTTAATATTGAAATATATATTGTTAGGATCCAATGGAATTCTTTAAATAGATCTATACTTGTTAATAGTTAGTAAGAGGTCAATGATGACCTCTCCAAAAAAAACTATTTCTATACAGTAAAGTCTTGTGAGAGTCAAACAAATGGAAGGCATTGATGACGACAATTACTGGAGTAAGAGATCACCTTGAAAACATCCAAAGCATGATTGAGACTATGAAGCTCAAATAGCATTGCAGAAGCTGAAAAGCATTATGCGCTGTACATCACGGGCTGAGTGGAAAAAAGACTATGACAAGTTAGGTAAAATTTCACAATACTACTCTTGTACTAAACGGAAGCTATGTGACCATAAGTAACTTATTTTAAATTATTCATGACACTGTGTTTTGCCGTAACCTTAGCAAACTAGTCCAGCCGCAAACAAGCCATGCTCTTGGAAAGTATTTTCGAATGAGGTGTATTATTGAAAAAAGTTATAACTGCAAATGTGAACAGCTGGAAACAGTTAAACATGCTTTTAAGAAGTGTCCTGCGTATTTTGTGGAGCGGACCTTCTTAAATAAAGTTTTTCCGGAACTTGATCTGAAAGTCTTACTTTATACCGAGAAGAGTCTTGGATTAGCAGTCAAGTTCTTGAACTCATTACCGCAACTTTTTTGCTGATGGTTTGCTTGATAAGAGCAGCTTGTTAAGGTTTCACTCTGTGTCAATCTCTGTTATCAATCCAGCAAATATCACGTATCTCAGGATTCTATTAGCACATATATCATTTTATGGAAAATTAGGCGTCATCAAATGCTAGAACCACCTAAAACGCACTGAGAGCACTAAATTCAAAGTCTCCCAGAGACAAATCTTTTTGACTCAAATTTCTTTGTATATTTTTATAATTTATTTTGATCATGTAACTATGTGATTCAAAGACAATAAACAGATTTTTATATCTACCGAGAGAGATCATTACTGCAAAATAAATGATCTTTTTAAATTCTATGTCTTTTGTATGTAAAAAAAAATGAAAAGGTTTTTTATCAATCTAGTTGAGCGAAACAATCTGAGAGTTTTTGAGATTTCGCGACTAAACCTGACACCGTCGATAAGATGGATGTAGAAAGTAAATCAGAAAAGCAAGTAACATAAAATTAATGATATATGTTTTGTAGAATTAAAATTAAAAAGTTATAAAAAATAAAGAAATAAAGAGATATCCGTAGACTCAGAATGTCCAGTTATTCTACCAGTTGTTACATTGAAGATTTCATCAAGATGAAACTTCAAAACATGTGAATACGATATGAGGTTAAAATTTAGACCTCATCTCGTATTAAAATAATATGAAGTAGGTTATAATTTTCAGCAGTATACCATTTTAAGTTGGTGACACATTTGAACTTTCAACAGGAGTGACAGTGCTTGTCAAGAAAGTTCTGTATGTGACTCTTGGATTTGTAGACAAATTTGATTGATGTGTTGAACATTTATCAAAGAAATGTATATATTTCTCATGCTCTAAGTCATATTTTTAAAAAAATTCGCTGTGTTTTAAAAAGGTCAGAAATAGTCATTTTCTGATTTTAAACTCCAAAAGTAACCATATTTCTGTAAAAAGGTCAAAAATAATCAAAACTTAGAATAAATGTTCAAAAGTGACAACTTTTGAGTAAACAAGGGCCAGATCTAACAACTTTTGCATGATTAAATGTCAGAAATAACAATATTCTAGTAACAAAATGTCAAAAGTAACCACTTTCTAGATATTAACTGTCAAATCTATCGACTTTGATACAACAAACTGTCAAAAACAATTATTTTTAAAACTTTTGGGTTCCTAGCGACTTTCCAAAAATTAAGTTCAAAATTGACTGCTTTCTATCAAGAGTGGTTATTTTTGAAATTAAAATTTGTCAAAGCGTTACCTTTGAACTTTAATCAATGAAAAATAGTTACTTTTGGACTCAAAAATTTGTAAAAACCAGATTAAAAAAGTAGTTATTTTTAAACTTTTATATCAAAAAAATTGTTATTTTCAACCCCCTTTCGTTGACAAAATTTTTTGAACATTGTTTTCTATATATCAGAACAAATTAACGTGAATTTGTAAAAATCGCGATATTTTGATCAACTGTCTTTTTAAATTATTGTTATCAAGAAAATTTATTTATTTATTTATTTATTTATTTATTTATTTATTTATTTATTTTATTTATTTATTTATTTTTTATTTATTTATTTATTTATTTATTTATTTATTTATTTATTTATTTATTTATTTATTTATTTATTTATTTATTT
>QVTG01000506.1:0-12729 GCA_013305925.1 Geotrichum reessii
TAATAATAATAATAATAATAATAATAATAATAATAAATAATAATAATAATAATAATAATAATAATAATAATAATAAAATAATAATGTAATAATAATAATAATAATAATATAATAATAATAATAATAATAATAAAAATAAAAATAATAAATAATAATAATAATAATAAAATTAAAAATAATAATTAATAATTAATAATATAGTAATAATAATTAATAATAATAAAATAAAATAATAATTAATAATAATATAATTAATAATAATAATAATTAATAATAATAATAATAATAATAATAATTAATCAATCAACTAATGAATAGGTAAATGAAAAATTAAATAGAAGAAAAACAATAAAATCAAAGAAATGAAAATGATATGCCAAACCAGTAGACATATGTATGCAAAAATTATTGACAATGTAGTTTTTTTCGGGTTCTGTAGTTTAAGGACTTATCGCCGAATAATGACGCTTCCCTGACCAGAGTTTATCGATGATGCCGATGACGGCACATGTCTCAAACGTGAAAAAAAAGACATACGCGAGCTGAATCGAGAAAGATTGTTTCCGGTACTTCCATGACGGTGATCATTTACTGAGATACGGGAATCATTATTGTTATGAGGGTTGATCATAACGGATGGAGGATAGTTGTAATAATAAGACGGCATAGACTGCTGAAATCCGTCGCCTGATGTTGTCGTCATTGTCACCGTAGGCAACACTGCTGTGCTTGGCGATCGGTGATATACGACTGGTGAGTTTGAGTTTGCTCGTGAAAGTCCATCTGAATAGTGTATTACTCTCGAACTCACTGGCGAGAGGCTGGCCCCGCCAATTCCCAGATCAGTAGAATAACGAAAATTCAAGCTTGGGTTCATATTGTTAATAGAAGACCGTGTATTTAATTGCGAAATTTGTGCTAGAGTCTCAATAAACGGATCGGGCTCGTCTAAGCTATTTTCCAGCGACAAATAAGCCGGGTTCCACTGAATACGATTTGGTCCACCACCCGTGTTAGCACGACTCAGCGGCAAAGAGTCAATAGTAAACGAATTGGAAGCAATAGAACTTGAATCATTGACACCTCCCAATAGGTTTAGATGGCTTCGGTTACTTGTGTTGTAGGGAGCACTACTTATTGGAAGTCGTAACGAGACCAGTAGCTTTCGACATGACTCCATGTAAACATCAAACTCAAGCTCACTCATTATTTCGCCCGAAAATCGTGCCTTCTCGTACAACTGGGCAAACTCAGTTACAATGCTTGGTGTTGGTAGCATTCCATAGCTTTGCAAAAATGACAGATATTCACGCAATGGCATTCCCTGAGGTCGATAGAACGAGGGGTGCAGAGCAGCTGCCTTTGACTCGATCATGGATGAGCTCACACCAATAACATCTTCGTAAGGAGTGTCTATAAGACGACCCCCCTTGCTAAGAGTAGGTCGCATCATTCCAGGATGCGATATTGAACCCTCGGCTGGTCGTGCCTTCTCGGCGAGCGTTTTGCATCGCTCAAGCTCATTCTCAATCATTTTGACGCAAGGCCAGGGAACACTGCCCGTCTGTACCACGTAGTAACCGTGTGGGATTACACCAAGAGCACGCCGAGTTGCTACTATGCGAAGAACATAAATTACAAACGCATTTATAAAAGTTAACGCATAGGCACCGAGAATAATGATGGTGTTCCAGAACTGGCCGGTGTTGCGTGACTGAATGATGGTGTCGATGGGTGTGGCAATAATAAAAGCAATCAAACAAAGCAACAGGAACACCAATGATACATAATAAAGTAACATGTAGATGTCAAATGAAGTCCGCTTCCGCTGCTGTGCTTTGTGTTGCTTTAGCTTTTTCAACATTGTTGATTGTATGTGTAGTCGGTTGCAAGACAGTAAAAAAAGCAACTAAGGATGCAAGTGGTTAAAACTCCCATGATAGTCTATTATTATAGAGTTCCCCCATAAAGTGCTATATGATTGTACAAATTTTTTACAGAAAAAAAAAACAGAACCAATATAAAATCGGGCATTCAATCCTTGAAATCAAAAAAAAATAAAATAAAAGAAGAAGAAAAAAGGCTTCTATGACCGGTTCTGAAGCTCAAATGTATTTGAGGGCAATGGCGTGTAACGCTCATTAAGTCTTCTTCTAGAACGGATCTTTATCTTCTTCCAAGTACGGTTGTCCCTGAACAAAAAGTTAATGAGCGCGTAGCCTGCAAAGACAACCACCAAAATTGTTGGGATAGTCAATGCAACATAAAGTGCTGACTGGTCACCCTTTTTCTCCATTTGCAGCTTCTTGGTCTTTTTTGAAGGCTTAATTGGGTATCTTCTTAGTGTCAATAGCGTTCCGTTGACCAAGGAGAATTCATCGTCATCAATGTAGTCGGGCTGGATAGACAGAACCACGTCCTGAATGGGTTGGCTAGCCAGATCATCTTCCGTAATCTCAAGCGGGTAAACACCATCGAGATTGTCCAACCAGTCAGTAGTGAAAAAAGCGTCCTCCTCAAGAGACTCAACACCTCTTTTTTGAAGAACGCCGTTCTTGCCGCGCTCAACGTAAGCCAGGTGTAACCGGACTTTTTCCGCATTGGAAAAGTACCGAGTGTACCAAGTAATCCAGTGGATCTCTCCAAAGATGATGTCAGTGTTTTCGGTGGGGGAACAGAAAGGCTTTTGTAAAACCTTTTCCCCGTTGATCTTCTTTTTAAAATATCTGTCTGGAGTGCATCGCATTATAGGATTGAGCAACCGATCTTCATGATTCTTCTCAGGCACGTAATTAATGTCGTCATGAGTCGCATCCTTGTCATCTAGATCCTTAATATGATCTGCTAATTTGATAGTGGATGTGACAGGGTAATCGAAATAGTTGCCGTAGTCGGGGCTGGGGTTTTGAGTGATCTGATTCTTAACTTTAGGTGTAATTGTTTTAAGGAAGCCGTTAGGTTGAACACTGAGCCAGGGCAAAGGGGTCTTAACATTTTTAGGCTTTGCCGAAAAGGTAACTCCACCAAAAATGACAGGCGTAACTAGCTCTACATGCGTGGAAGATATAGTACGAAGCCACGGCGAGGGTGTGGATAAGGAAGTGTCAGTATTGGTAGTGATCACTTTGCGCTTGACGAGCTTATCACCAGTGACTGTGCTGGGAGCGGGAGTCGGCGTAGCAGTCGGGATGAAATTCTCCACTGCTGTGGTTGTGGCATCAATGCTAGTGATAGCTGCGTTAGCAGCCGTCGCAATGCAAACAAGTAACGAAGCATTCAAAAGCATGGTGTGCGTTGTTGCTTTGAGCTATTTTATTGATGGTGAAGAAAGGAGGAGAGAAAAAAGAAATTGGGACGTGGATATAAATTAATTCTACTTGATAAAATTTAAGACTCTAACAGCAACAAAAAAAAAAGCGCTCTCGGAACAATCCAGGGACCGCCACATAGACGCAGAATGTACACATGAAACCAAAATCAACCAAGTCACAGAATAAAAAAAAAATACAATAAAAAAAAACATAGCAGTATAAAAATTAATGAACTCGTTAACACTTTATTAAATATAAATACCAAAATACAGCGAAAACAATCAGAGTCTGCGACCTCTGCGACCACCCTTCTTTCTGGTAGAGTCAGAGGGAACGGGGGTAACGTCCTCAATACGGCCAATCTTGATACCGGAACGGGCAAGAGCACGGATAGCAGACTGAGCACCAGGACCGGGAGTCTTGGTCTTGGTACCACCGGTGGCTCTAATCTTGAAGTGGAGAGCAGTGATGCCAACCTCCTTGCACTTAGCGGCAACATCCTGAGCAGCCAACATGGCAGCGTAGGGAGAAGACTCATCGTGGTCAGCCTTGACCTTCATACCACCAGTGACACGAGAGATGGTTTCACGACCGGTCAAATCGGTGACGTGGACGAAGGTATCGTTGAAAGAGGCGAAGATACGGGCAACACCAAAGACAAGCTCACCCTCACGAGCCTGAAGACCAAGAGTAACGTTTTCTAAAAAAAAAAACAAGTTAGTAAATATTCTACGCAGGGCCAGCTTGTTTTGTCCGTCAACATCGGATTATTGTTGCTGAAAGCCTTGCTAGGTAATAAAAATAGCTGTAGAAATCAAACATAAAGTTTGCCTTTTGAAAATACCAACGGACTCGCAACAACAACAATCCAATGTATGAAAAAAAAAACATGCTAAGAAACGATTATTAGAAGATCACGCTTACCGTTCTTAGGAGCCATTTTTATGTTTATGTTTTTCAAGATACAATGGATGTCGTCGGGTCAAGAGAAGGAGAAAAAGGGAAAGAAACAAGAAATTTTGTGGAAATTTTTTTGTGGAAAAAAAATCACTGAGAAAATTTGATATGACTTGTGCTAGAAAAAAATTGGTAGACTGTGATTACCTGTTTTGGAAAGTAATTTAACCCTAAAACAAAAAATTAAAATAAATTAGGTCTGAGGTAAGGGCAATTAATTAAAGCTTTGTGAAAACTTTTTAAATCTGATTCCAAAGTTAAATGTTTTAAGGTTTAAATAAACAATGCCGAAACTCTCTCCCTGAAAACTACAATGAACTGGTTAACTCATAAAATACAGTAATGGCTGTAAGACTTGCCGCTTATGATCGGTTCTTCATTTTCTTTGTTTTATTTGTTTTTTTTTTGTTTTGGTTATTTTTGTCACTACTCTAGCATCTTAAGTCTTACCACCATTCGCACCCAGTAAGTCTTGCTTCAACATTGTGACTATGAATAATTAGTTATTAATTGATTATCTTTATTTCTTTATTTATTTTTTTATTTACATGTATGATTAGCGAGTGCTACTTGCGATTCTCAGCCTGTATTAGTAGTTTTTCACGATCCAACCGCGCTCTCACAGCCTTGCGTGTTTGCGCCATCACCTCCTGACGGATTCGGTCACTATTGTTTGGCAAACTATCTGTCGGGGTACCGCTTAGTCTTGTGCTAGGTCGTGGAATGGCAGAAGTCAGTGATGGATTTGACTTTTTCTTTGCAAGCGACATGGGGATTTGTGAAACCGTAAGGGCCTTGGATGGGTTAGATACGCTTCTTGAAGAAGCAGTCGAAGAAACCATTCCTGAACTCGAAAGAGATAAATTAGAAACTTTTTTTCTGACTGACAAACTAGATGTTGATGAGAGGGACGAACCATAGGCTGAGTCGGTAGAACGTGATGGAGCCCTTGTGGGACTATTGCTGCGGGACCTTGCTAGAATCGACTCATTTCGCTGGTTGGGAACGATGCGCGGTTTAGTAGTCTGAATTTTTTGCTGTGCTGTTGCCACAGGTATAGCTGGTAGTGTCGGCTTCAGTGAACTTCTGTGACTGAATGGAATTTCACTATCAACCTTAGTCTTAAGATAAAACTTGGGTGGTCCTGTTTTGGAGACTACGTTAGCGCTGACCGTCAGTGGCTTTGGGGGCGTGGCAAAGTATGTGGCCTTTGGTGTAGCGGCTTGTTCGGGAATGCTTAGAGGATGAGTAGGTTTCTTAGTCTCATTCTTGATGCGTTCACGATACAAACTTTTGTAAAGTCGGTCAACCTGTACCTCGACGGCAAGAAGGCACAGGTATGTGTGAATCACCAGTGCGCGATCGTTTTTGGTGAAATGCGACGTTGCTGGTGTAGAATGTTTACCTAGGTCAAGGGCTTGCTTTGCTAAACGACGGCGGGTTTCTTTGGAAACATAATGTTCAATGTAGAGATTTGAGTCTGACAGAGTAGTTATGTACTTTAGGTCAGACGACTTGGCAGGCAGAACAGTGAAAGAATAGTTCTTAATGGGAAATTGTGGTAAATGGTCTAGACTTGAGGGTGGTCCGCTGAGAATACACATAGATCGAAACTTGTTTTTTTTCCAGTCAATTAGAACGCGATGTTCGTCTTTTTTCATCACTTTGTCAAATTCAGTTTTGGAGTAAATAACATCAAGCTTTTCCTGGTCAATATTGGGTACGGCAGGAAGCTCGCCCTTAGATGTAAGTGACACAGGTTTCTTAAATGTAGACGTCTCACCTATTTTGAGGTCAGCCAGGTTAAGTTTATTGTCTAGAGAACCTAATTTGGTCCTGACTCCTGATTCTGGGCCAATATTATGCGTTTCTTTGTAAAGAGTTTGATGAAGACGAGCTTGTTCTCTGTATTTGTCTGAGCCACCTGCACCAGCGACACCAATTCCTCCGACGGTGGCGTCTGCGGAAAAGGCTTGAGACTCAGAAATGTTACAGCGACGGAACATGTAGAACAAACTTTTGATCTGGAGGTCAATGGAATCTTCAAAGTCTCCCTGACGATATGAGGGAATTGTGACAGACCCTGTCTGCAGAGGCTTTACCGGCCAAAAAGACTTTAGCAGGGTGTCCATTGTTAATAGAAAAAAAAAAAAAAAAAGGATTGTGGGTTGGTATTAATCAATAATAATTTGATCAGTAGAAATTAAACGGGTTGGGGAGGAAAATGAGAAGGAAGAAAAGTTAAACCAAAGTAGATCAAAGTTACCATAAATGATAAAACATAAACATGGCGATTATTCTTGACTCCACTGAATTCCAACATGTGAGCTTGATGTTGGGACGCCGCTGTAGTACTCCAAATACAAGAGAAATCCAACTTGGACTTCATTGAAAAAAAGAAACATTCAAGTGTTAAGTTTAAGAGCCCAAAATATGTCAACTATTTGCCAACTATATGCTAAAACAAGGTTAGCCCTAGCCCTCTGACAGGTCTCATACGACAATCATTGAGACAACTGGCAATTGCTTTCTTCTTATCTCTTTTCTTTCTTTTTTTTTTTTTTCCCTTTCTTCTACAAACGACATAAACAGACATCCTTAATACTGCTACAGCCCATTAATCATGCCCAAAAGCAACAGCAGAAATCCAGATGTGATGCCTTCTTTTGGCTCACAAGGAGAAAGCAGAATTGGTCGCTACCAGATCATCAAGACACTAGGAGAGGGTTCGTTTGGCAAAGTCAAGCGTACGTATTATCTGCTCAATTAGACACATTTGTGCTGTGTAGTAATTTATTTACTAATTTTTAATTAGTGGCTTATCATATGGCAACTCATGAACGTGTTGCGTTGAAAATTATTAACAGAAAGACTTTGGCTAAGTCCGACATGCAGGGTCGTGTTGAGAGAGAGATTTCGTACTTGAGGCTGCTAAGACATCCACATATTATTAAGCTTTACGACGTGATAAAATCAAAGGATGAAATTATCATGGTCATGGAATATGCTGGAAAGGAACTTTTTGATTACATAGTGCAGCAGGGTCGAATGTCTGAGGACGTTGCCCGTCGGTTTTTTCAACAGATTATTTCGGCAGTAGAGTACTGCCATCGACATAAAATTGTACACAGAGATCTCAAGCCAGAAAATTTGCTTCTAGATGAAAACCTGAATGTTAAGATTGCTGATTTTGGTCTTTCAAACATCATGACTGATGGCAACTTTTTGAAAACCAGTTGTGGGTCTCCTAATTACGCTGCTCCTGAGGTCATTTCGGGAAAGCTTTATGCTGGTCCTGAAGTTGATGTCTGGTCATGTGGTGTGATTCTCTACATCATGCTTTGTGGAAGACTCCCTTTTGATGATGAGTTCATTCCTAACCTATTCAAAAAGATTTCTGGTGGTGTCTATTCTATACCTCCAGGAATTTCTCCTGAGTCTAAGCATCTTCTGCAACGCATGCTTATTGTCAATCCTCTGGACCGTATCACGGTTCATGAAATCATGGAGGATCCATGGTTCAGAGTTGATATAGACTCTTCCCTTTTACCACCAGACATGCAAGATATGCAGGACAAGCAGGACGAAGAAGAAATTGATGATTTTTTAGTTGGTGCGCTGGCTCGCACCATGGGTTACGAAAAGGAACAGGTTTACGATGCCCTACGTACTACAAGCCGCGATGGAGGAGAGATAAGAGATGCCTATCAACTCATGAAAGACAACAGACTTCTTGGAAAAGAAGCTGATCGACAAGGCGAGATGGACAAGTACTTGGTTGAGGATTCTTCTACAGAGGAACTCAGGCGTTGCTCAGAAGCTGAAGGTCTCAAGTCTGGTAGAAATAGATCTTCTTCTCTTCGTAATAGCCCTCCTGCCCTTACGTTTGACAGCATTCATGGTTCATCGCTAATGTCAGATCCCGCATTACTGGAGTCATCTAACAACACTATATCTATTTTACCTACATCTTTACCCGCCTACCATCGCGCTAACATGATTGCATATGGACTACCCTCGATGCGGAAGCTGAATCCAGTTTCTACCAAAAAGTCTAAAACTAGATGGCATTTTGGTATTCGGTCTCGTTCATACCCTTTGGATGTTATGGGCGAAATATATCGAGCACTTAAAAATCTTGGCGCCGAATGGGCTATACCAACTGAAGAAGATCTTTGGACAATTCATGTGAGATGGAAATACGCTCAATCTTCTACTTCCAAAGACGAAGATGTAGAAATGCCTGACCAGTCTCTTGACGTTTCTCCCGCATATGGTGAAAAAATGAAGATGCGCATCCAGTTATATCAGATAGAACAAAACAATTATCTTGTTGATTTCAAGTTTGATGGCTGGGAAGAAAAGAACAAGCCCATGCTTTCGGAGAATGAAAAGAAGAAGTCGAAGACAGAATTTGACACTTTCTCGGCTTTTCCATTTCTCCATCTTGCCACTCGACTTATTATGGAGTTAGCTGTAAATAGCGAGGCTTCCTAAATATCTGGAATGATTTTAGTTTGAAACGATTTTTTATACTTGTGCTTTTTTTTTTCTTATGCAACATAGAGTTCATGTTTTTCAATTTAATTATAACAAGGTCTGTTGATACTCTAAAATCTAAGCTAGCTGTTCATGATGTTTTCTTTTATTTATTTTTTTCACAAAATAATTTTTTTTATTGTAATAGCAATGGAGTATTTACTTTTTTTTTAATACGACAGAATTGCTCCAAAAAAAAAGCCATAAAACGGTCAACCTCTTGAAAACGAGCATAGCTTGTTATTAGTCAGTATGAATTGGTTTCAATAGTAGACTACTGAATCTAAATAAAGATCGATAACTTAAACAATAACGATACACACATATACGTTTAGTCAAGCAAATGTCAATATTTGTGGTTAAAGTCCAAAATGGTATTCTTTGTATCCTAATATTCATGAAAAGAAATTTCCAACCTCAGTCTAATAAAACCAAGTTTTTTTGGTAATGTGAAAAATTTTTCATAATGCTTTTATTCTCACCAATCTGACGTTTTTGAAAAATCAAGTCTTATAAGTGTACTGTACTGATTATACTTAATTTTAAAACTTTTGTGATAATAACTGATTACACGTATTTTCAGGTTGAAAAACGAAACATTAGAAAATATTTAAAGAGTTTATAATTCAATAATATTATAGAAACAGATTGACATTTTTGTGCAATTACGAATGATGATTTTGAATAGTTCAATGTACACAATACTTATGTATTAGGAATACATGGCTTAAAAGTTGTTAGACTTCAATTCAAACCAACGTGCAGCTGCTGAATATCCATAATAACTTGTCGAGTGACTTTTTTCAGAAAAAGTCTTTCATCAGCTTCATTATATCTTGGAAGTGGATCATATAGCAAATAGTTTCCTGTTTGATCTTGCTGATCATTTTTGTTCGTGACATTTTGATGAATAGACAACGTTTGGTATCCTTCTTTAATCATCTCAACAACTTTCTGGGGTGTGAGATCACCTTGGAGGTTTACAGCACTAGGTTTGCTAGAAAATGAAAAAAAGCTTGTACCAGCATTAGTGCTAGATGACTTTTTGAAAAACTCGGTATAATGATTAATGACTGTTTTAAGTACTGATAAAGAAGGCGATAAAGAAAGAGCTGGTATTAAGTTTTCAAACTTTGAAAGAGAATCAGAAGACTCGATGATTTTATAAAGCAGGTCATCATACTGTACAGAATCACTGAAAACAGTTTCACCGTGAATAACAGCAGCACCTAATGTCAAAACAATCAAATTTCCAAGTTTGCTGTAACTAGACGTGGCACTGGGATCAGGTGGATGAGAGTTGACATATTTTATAAATGAAAAAGTTGTTTTCCATAACTCAGACCAATTATAGCCGAGAGCAGTCTTGCTTTCTCTGAGAAGATGAATCGTCTGAAATATGACCGTGAATGAAAGAATGTACATGTCGATATCAAGAGATCTCTTCATATTGTGGCGTATTGCTAGAATTAAAGAATCTAGCACCCCTTCTACAAGAAGTCTAGGCGTAGTAACCGTCGGAAGCACGGGTTGGCGTTGTTGGCTTATGATGATGCCAGTAGTACGAAGATTTTCAGACAATAGCAGAGATGGAGGAGAAGCTTCAACAAGAATGCGAAGAATTAATAAATTAAGTCTGGCATATAGTGCGGCTCGAGTAGTCTTGTGTTGATTTTGAAACAGGCAAGTCGAAACAGATAAAAAGTTGGAAAACGGCGTGCTTTGTGTTGTATCAGATGAACACTCCAATAGTAGTTTGGCATAAAGCTTATTGACATTGATAAATTCGTATGTTGCCAATGTTAATGAGATGATTTCTAAAGGTAAAGACTCCGCGTTGTTTTGTTGTAAATCTGGTGATGGAAACCAATAATTATAGTAAGATGTGATCAAATTACTACTTTTTGATGGTGAAGGTTTTGACGATGCAATTTTAGCATTATCAAAGAGATATGATTCCTGGCAGATTTTCCAAACATTACCAGACGCAACAACAGAGCTGGTCATAGATTTATGATCGACAAAGTCTGCAAGACGAGTTCGGTATGGATTGATTGCTTCTAGTTTGTCATAGCTGGCAAGGACTCCTAGTAAAGAAAAGGCATCACCGATAAACTGTTTAGCAGTTTTATTGTCAGCAGAATTATCGATGAAACTGATAATTGAACTAAAGATATCCTTGTGCATGAAATAAGAAGCTAGAGACGTTTGATAAGCTCCTCCAGCAGCAATATTGGCAGTCCGAATTGCATTAACCTGAACTGTAAGAATCAATGGATTATTAGTGTCAGGTGGTAATTTTATTACGGTACTGATGTGATCAAGTAAACCAAAAAACACAGTGTCGACAGACTCCAGCCCAGCCAGAATAGTAATATAATCAGAAGATGGGCTCACAAATTTTTTTCTGAAGACGACTTGCATTAAGATAGAGACGATTTCAAGAGAATTGTTGACCAATATCAGATCTAAAGATGCCATATTGTTGACAGCATTCTTCATAAGGTCTTGAGTAACAGTCTTATACTGAATAAAGCGTTCTGGAGATGTCGCCATTAAAAGATCGTAAAAAGCTTGCTTGTTACATCTCAACAAAAAAAACTCTTTCCAAAAGCCTTCAGGTTTGGTTGTTTCATTCTTTGTTCAAGTTAGTAAGAGTATGTAGTGATAGTGAAAACAATAGTTCATACAATAAAGAGAGACTCGTAGAGATCTAAAACTTTGGGGCGAAGAATGCCCTTTTCCATCCGAACCAGTGGAGAAACCGTAGGTAATTGAGTGTTGCTAGTCATTATTAACCGGTTCTAACTGGCATTAGGAATGATATGAGGAAGTAAAAAAGTAGTTGCTTTTTTTTTTTTTTTTTCAAATCCAGATGTTTGAGGTGTTAACATCATTGAGTTTATAAATTTTCATGTAGGCTTGGTAGAAAATTTAAGTGTCAATTTGACATGGTACTACCAGTGGAATTGACACACGTAGGTTAGCTTAGTCATTAAAGCATCATGTTTTCTGTATCATGTATTTTTTTTCTGTCAATATCATATTATGTCTTTGAAAAATAGATGAATACTTTGTGCCAAGGTAAGAGATGTACAGTACGTCATAATTCCTATCACCATTCTGTTTTTTCTTTTTTTTGATTTCTAATTTCTTTATGTTGTTGAAAAACGATACCTGGGTAATTCAATGTCTCCTCCGTGTCATTTCAAGCCAAATATGTAAATTTTCAAATGTAATGTTTGACACACCTTATTTCTATTATTAGTTATATATGAAACGTATAAAGAGGCATTACCACTCAGACTCAGCCTAAAGATATTATCTTTTCTTTGCCATCTTTATGCTGTTATTTTGCGAGTGTCTGATAGATTTTTTTCTTCAAGAAAAAATAGGACCAACGGATGGCACTGTAAGAATAGGGACTGTGTGGTCGAGTTTGTTGAGGGACTGACAAGATAGGCTAAGGTCGCGGGTTCGAGCCTACGTCAGTGCAATCCTGTGCGACGCAAACTATTGCTCTGGTATGATCACATGACCTCACAGCTAGGTTAGAGCCCGCTCCAATTCAGAGAAGTCTGTGAAAGTCATCGGCAGCCCGGGTTAGGTTTTACGGTCCTAGCACGATACAGAATGTCGCATCAGATGCATTGCAAGTTTTCCTAGCCCGCTTGAGACCAGCTTACCGGGTCTCCTCAACGCCGAAACGAGGAGGCCTTGCGGCCATGAGAGAATTCTGGCCTTCCCGAATTTCCGCGCCTACGAGTACAGGCGCGTTACAAATTGCCCCGGACCCAGGTAAGCCTGGTGTTTTCTCAGTATGTAATTACAATAGACACCTAAATAAACAAGATAATAATAATAATAATAATAATAATAATAATAATAATAATAATAATAATAATAATAATAATAATAATAA
>QVTG01000507.1:0-12577 GCA_013305925.1 Geotrichum reessii
TATTATTATTATTATTATTATTATTATTATTATTATTATTATTATTATTATTATTATTATTATATTATTATTATTTTTTTTACTATTGTTGTTGTTGTTGTTGTTTTACACATCAAATCTTCACTTACCTACTGTTTTAGTATGTAGATAGTTTTTTTTTTTTTTTTCAAAATTTTTTTTTTTTTTTTTCAACATTGGCCCAATTCCTTTTGTTTTTTTTTGATTTATTTTTTTTTTTTTTTACATGTAGATTCTGTTTATAGAGACAGGGGAAAAAGAAAGAAAATAGTCCAGTCTTTTTTTTTTTTTTAGTCAATTCTTTTTTAGATTATACAAGGTGTTAAACAACCTCCCCCTCCCCCTCCCCCCCCTTTTTTTTTTTGTAGTGTAGAGCAAGTACATTAATATAGTAATAAAAAAATGATTCATAGGCTATGTAAATATGTAACACTAAAATAACAAATGCAGAAAACAATGATTAATATTCATCAACGAATTATACACACCATGCTGACATTAATACGGGTGTGTGCGTGTGATTTTTTTTTTTTTTTCGATCGCCGCTGGACCAAGACAGTTTTGTCTTTCCCCCTTGATTCCTACTTAAGCATAGCCAGGATAAGCACCAGCTTCAAGCATGCCCGACGGTGTCTTGTAAATGAGACCATATGGCACATCAGGCTCGTCGCGAGTAATTCTAAGCGCATCCTCCGGCGCAACCAGACCAAGATGATTGTAGCCCGCGCTGGGGTCGTAACCGTCAACCATTGACAGCTTGGCGCGACGAATCTTTTGAAACACAGGCATAAGGGCGGTGCCAGGATTGTAAAGCAAAAAGTTAATAAGCTCAAGTGGCAGTGAGTAGGCCTTGTTGGCATACCGTCTAAAGTTCCACGCACTAGCCACAATTGTCGCTATCAGGGTAATACCGCCATACACAATAATGACAATGATAGTGGGAAAAATGTCAATGTAGGTCTCCGGGGTAAAGGCATCAAAGACCTTGTTATTACCAATTAGCGACGCCATGTTGACAAAATCTGGTTGTGCGGTGTAAAAAACAGGAGTTAGTGGGAGCGCGGCATCACCGTTACTGTGAGTGCCTGCGGTGTAACGAACCTTAAACTCATCTTGGAGCTGGCCAGGACTAGAGTATTTGGTGATCTGCACTTGATAGTGCATTTCGACAAGGTTGATAGTATTGTTTACAGAAGTGACACTTGACTCTCGGTAGACTGATCGTTTGGTTAATGCATAAGACTGAAAAGAGTCGCTTTCTTTAGTGAGATTCCGCATAGCAATTAAAGAATACTTCACAGTGTGGTCGCCCGTTTTTTGAAGGTCCGAGTCGAGATCACCCTTGTCATAAGATTTCTTGTTGCTATAATCGTAGGTGTTGTTGAATAGCTCGGTGCCGTTTTCGTTAGTGAACGACGATTGCTCATCAAGAAAGGCATAGTAGTTGTCAAGATTTTCAGCATTTTCCCAGACCTTTGAATCAAACTTGACCAGGTCAAATTGAACATAGTCAAGGGTATGAATGCCAGCAACAGCAAACGCGTACTTGTTGCCAGATGACTGGGAAATGATCGGAATGTCAAAGAGCGCAGGCCTGCCATTGTCGAGTAGCTGAACACTGAGAGTTCCGGGCATCGATTTGGGCAAAGACTCAGCTGTGATTCCGTCTATAGACATGCGAACTGTAGTAGTTACACCATTGTTGCCTGGAATAGAAAGCCAGTTGAGATCGTTGAGACTAACAGATACATTTCCGCTAAACTCAGACTTGGTTTGGGTAGAGTGTGCAATATCATTGTTCCAAAAGTCGGTCGGCATCACACCCTGGGGAAAGCCGTTATGCAGGTTGAGGTCCTGGTTACCCAAAAACTTGTCGCTAATGATTGGATACTTGACATTGATATTGTCACCATACTTGTCACTGGTAGGCATGCTGTCAGTAGAGATTAGAAGTGGCGTACCATTAGAGGTGTTTTTTAGTTCAGTGTGAGAAGTCTGGTATACAGCAGTCGATATGAAAATAGTGATCAGACCAAACAAGGCAATCAGAAACATTCCCAGACAAGAGCCAAGAGGTTTACGACCGGTCTGTCCGATCATGTAGCGTCTTTTGGTAAAGCTGTTGAATGCCATGCGCAGTTGCTCAAGAAGCGGCTGATTGATCAAATGAAGATAGAATGAGTATTTTGTGGTTAATGGCGAAATTACCATTGCTAGTGCCGATAACTGACTAACCATAAGAATGTTAGCGACGACAGTGAGAATCTGTCCTAGGACAGCTTTGATTAAGATTTGCATGATGAATGTTATGAGCTGATGTGAAGGAAAGAAGGAAAAAAAAAATGCAAATAATAAAATGATGAGAGTTTTTTTTTTTTTTTTTAATGAAGCAATGCGAAAGGTATGTTTTTACGAATCGTTAAAATATGAGCTCCGGCACAACTTGTAAAATAATGATATGAAAAAAAAAAAGTATGAAAGAGTTTGCTTTGAAGAAAGTGAAAATACTCAAGAATTAAAATTTTTGAGCAAAAAAAAATTAAAGACGCTAAAATTCAAACCAACGAAATAAAAATAAAAATAAAATATCGCTGATGATGGAAGGTATTTATATATGTGTATAATTTTTAAAAGAAAAGAAAATGTCTCCAGCTTCTTTTTTTTTTTCTCGAGATGCAAATCATAGTGTCTAAATAAAGCATAAATAAATAAAAAAGAGGTTCGTTTTCTTATTAACTTGTGATAAATAGAGAAGACTGGTTATGATTTGACATTACCAAAGTTTATACAAATCTGTAAAAAAGAAAAGAAAACCTTAACAACAGTGTGGTTGTTGTTTACTTTTTCTCCAAATCAGGTACAAACGCATACCATTTACGTTAACAAAAGGGAAAATAAGTTTTTTTTAATTATAATTTTCTTTATTTCCTATCAGGCTATTCATTCAAAGAAATGTAAGAATTCAACAAAACATACGCGAAGATTGCAATCTTGTTATTTGTTTATTTTTACTTTGATTATCAGATACTGATCCATGGGTTGTTGTTTTAAAAAAAAAAAAAAGGAGAAAAGTGTGATTTGGTTAGCACGTCAGTGTGGTATTTTAGGGAGCAACACTGCTGCTGCTGTTGTCCATCGCGCGTTAAGACAGTCGGGATAGGGGATGGGGTTATTGTTTAGCAGAGTAGATTTTGCAAGACTCTGATCTTTTGGCTCTTTTGTACAGTTACCTTTCGTAATTTATGGCATTTGGTTAAAATAAGGGATCGTAATATATATAGCATATTAGCTTTTTTTCTTCTTTTTTTAAGATGATGTTATTGTATAATATAAGTCTCAGTCAATCCTTTTTTTTTTTTTTCGTTTAGTTGATTCGATAGATTTTTAAAAAGATTGGAAAGGTCTTATTTTTTTTTTTATAAGATTAAACCCCCTCCATGAATTGTCCATTAGCCAATGACGCAAATAGACAGAAATTTAAAAGCATAAGTATGAAATTCTATGCACATGATAAAATTTGTTTATGCTGTCCAACAAAAAAAAAAAAAAATCATATTCTGCAATTACCTCCATGACAAGAGAGCTTTAAGATTGTGAATACCCGTTTATTTGTTTGTTTTCGTAGCGGCTGTGATTTCTATAACTCCTACGGTTAATTTTACTTTTATTTTCATAGTGTAGCTGTGTTTAGAAAAAAAAAAAAAAGGTTTTTTTGCGTTTTATTAGACAAAGTTTTTTTTTTTTTTTTTAATTGAATGGCTCTGTTCAAGTTAATGTTGCCAGCCATTTTATTTAAAAATAGCACCTTATAAAAAAATAAATAAATAAAGATCATTTACGCTCAACATCTGCATATGAGCGCATTGACGTTAAAAAGAAAAAGGGTCACCGTCTTTTTTTTTTTTTTTTTTGCTTATGAATTCAACATGTCACAGTCAACTATACATGACTATTGAGTATCACCAGACAAGCCAAAATAAATTCTATTTTATTTTTTCTTTTACTAGTGCTGTGGCCATGATATCAAGTTTACGAGAAAGAAATTTTTATATATAGTAACTATGACAAAAACTATCGCCTAAATCTCTGGTCATTATGTTAATTGCATTTACTCAAATGTTAACCTACCACACACCCGGCCTAAAAATATTAAAAAAAAAAAATAAAATAAATGCTGTTTTCTAGTCTACTTAATATGATGTGGTCTTCTTTTATTTGTAAACATGTATACACAGGGTAGCATGAATCTAGTGAAATTATATGTGCCATTTTGACAGGATGGACATAATAAATATACATATCTAATCGTAGTTAAAAATATAAATTAAAAAAAAATACATTTAAAATTGTATAAAAATACTTTAAACAGGTCTCGTTTATTTTGGAGAATTTTTTTTTTTTTTTTTTTTTTACCTATACACTCATTTGTGCCAGCTAGGTTTATTTATAAACTTATGATACAAATCACTTTATTTTTTTTAATAACGCGTTTTTAGCAACACACGATGATGAAAATTAAATATCATTTACGTTTGACAGATTTGCGTGTCGGTTATTGCTCACATGGGCAATTAATAATGATGATAATTAAGTTACTATTCCGTAGAGATGCCTTATTTTCTTCTATTTCTATCATGTAGAAAAAAATAATAATTTTAATAAAAATAAAAGTTAAGTAAATACGCATGTACTTAGATAAAATCTGTTGTGATTTCTCTCTCTCGCGTTACCAACTGATTAATATGGATTGTATATTTCATCAAATTTTTTGCTACATGATAATTTTTTGTTTTTATTTATAGATATTAATGTGTTGATACGATGATTTGATACAGAGCCGATATGCTTTTGAGTAGTTGGTTCATAAAATACAGATAAAAAAAAAAATTCAAAGTTCGCATAAAAATCAGTAGCTAAGATATACGGCTCTAGGCGTATACATCACTTAAACTACTATATCAAGTAGCCAGTACTTGTCATGCATTTGATTATCAAATAGCTGCATTAACATCATCATCATCAGCACTCAAGTATTGTAATTAGCCTTCATTTCATTCTGGTTTAATTTAAAAGCTTTCCCAGTCCAGGTGCGGCATCAACTTTCATATATTTCTTCTTTTTTTTTGAAAAAATAAAAAATCTACGGGAGTTTAAAACACTCGCATAAGAGCCTCTTTCTAATTCATGTTGTTGTCGTTGCTGTTTTAATTTTTTTTTAACATTGGCCAGAAGAAAAAAGAGCGAAAAAGAATGGTTTAGTTGGAAATCTTAAAATTAGATTACTTGAAGGATTTTACTAGAAACAGGAATATTTGTCTGTTGATAAAGCATGCCATGCGTAAAATCTCTGTTTTAATTTTTTTTTTTTTTAATAAAACCGTCGTATAAGTTTAGCTGTGAAAAACAATGTTATGACGAAAAAGATGAGATTTTACGTACAAAAATATCTTTGTTTCTATTTTGAGCTAAAATAGATTGTATTGGCCAGTGTCAACCTAAGAGCTTCAAAGGTGTTTGTGACAAATGTTTTTTTTTTAATAAACTCTTCATTAATTTTCAAATACAAGTTATTGAAAAGTTTGTTGATTCAAATGCCAATCAAATGTATGTAAATAAGATGATAATATGCTCTCGTGAGTGTTTGCTAACAAAGTGATTGAAGAGTATCAAATAAGAAACCAACTGGCGAGTAAACACAAAAATAAGTAAGTTTTGAAAAAAATAAAAAATTTAAAAAAAAAATTAAGCTTGTCAAGCCCCACATGATGAGCATGTGGATATAGAACTTACTTATAGGGAGGCGGAGAGAGCGGCGGGAAGGTTCAAACCCTGATCTAGCCACCCGTCCTCCCAACGTCTTTTCGTCTCATAATAAAAAAATAATGAAAAAAATATGATTGTTTTTCCTGGTTTCAGATATATCTCAATTAATTTAAAAAGTTTTATTTTTTTTTTTTTTGGTTTTTTTAAGTATAGTAAAATCTGCTAAAAAGTTATTATGAATCTCTTTTTTTTTTAGAGAATCCTTTGTGAGCTGCTTCGAGGCTGTTTTTTTTTATGAGCCCACCAGCTTGTTGCCTGACATGTTTAAGGTACGGCGTTAATGAAACAAAAAAGATAAAAGCAGATTGATAATTTTACATTTATAGCTTATATTCTCATCCGTACCTTTATTTCATTTATTTCCATATTCAAAATTTTAAATCACTTATCAAACTATTGTGTTTTATTTTCGTTTTTTTTTTTTTTTAATGAAACATAGATGATAGCAAAATAAACATAGATAAATTTATATACGAGTAGTATATATTTGTTGGTATTATAATATCATATTTTTTTAGAAAAAAAATATACTAATTCAAATCAATCTTAATAAACAAAGCTATATTTATTCAAAGTTCACATATACAAAGTTTGATTTTTCTCTTTCTCGTATATCTGTGAATGAATGGAATCATGTTTTTATAATTTTCTTTGTATTATTCTTCCTCATTACTATTAAAAACAAAAAAAGACCAATTAATTTGCTTTAAACTTGTGTTTTAGAAATCTATATAGTATGAAATTGTATTAAAAGTTTTTTTTTTGAAAAAAAAACGCTGACTAGATTAGATAAAGAGTTAAATTGAGTATTTTGGTTTTGTTTTGTTTTGTGTTAATAAATTTCATTCACAACTTAGAAATGTTCTTTAATTTGTAATGTTACTTTTCCCATAAAACTTATCAAGCAGTAGTAGCATCACCATGATTTACAAGTTTTTTTGTTTTTTTGATAATAGATGGAAAATCTGTCTATTTTCCTTTTCTTTTTATGATTTCGACTCTTCTTGTTTTACATGATTCATCTCTTTGATACAGGGATACGTGCGATATAGTAAAATTGATGAGCGAATAAAAAAAAAAAAATCAATCTTTGTTATTTTAATTATTCAACAACGTGATGTAAAGAAAATATGTAAACAGATTTTCTATCAATAAAACATTTTATATACTATTTAAAACTAAACGGGATTGTCACAAGTTTGAAAAAAGTATATATATATTTTTGTAATTATGTCAACGCCTTTTCTCTTTCTTTTTTTTAGAATTAATTGGATCAAACAAGGGTTTATGATTATTATGCAGAGCTCTATTTTTGTTTCATAAAAAATAGTTTTTTAAAAAAATTGACAACCGAGGGATTCGAACCCTCGCCTCCGAAGAGATAGGAACCTTAATCCTACGCCTTAGACCAACTCGGCCAGATTGCCTTGTATTGATTTTGTAAGAAATCAACCTTAGTTCCTTGTTCCTCCAGACATTCAGGATTCTTTTTTACCTAATTAGGAATCTATCTTACCCTGACTTTCATCACCACTTGATATTTTATATTTAGTTATGTTGCTATAGTTTACTTCCCTCTTATTGGTCACGCGTTGTCGAGACCTTATTTTGATCATATAGTTGAGTAGTTGATTTAATTTAAGTTATCCTTTATTACGCTAAGCTTAAAGCCTCCATAATCCGATTCGTCGCTTATTTTATTCATCGCGCTTCCTCACCGCATAATCTCTAAGACTTCAGGCCGAACTCTTACAGATTTTGTAATAGTTTAGCCTGAAATGTTAGAGATTATGCGATAAAGAAGCGCAATAAATAAAATAAGCGACGAATTGGATTATGGATGCTTTAGCTTAGCGTACTCAATAACAACTTTGATTAAATCAACTGCTTAACTACTCTCAACTATAGAACTAAAATAAGATCTCAACAACGCTTTACCAATAAAAGGAAAGGTAAAAACATAACAAAATAACTAAATATAAAAATATCAAGTGGTGGGAGTGAAAGTAAGTATAAGATGAAACATAAGAGTAAAGTAAAATTCCAATTAGATAAGAAAGAAAATCTTGATGTCTGAAGAACATGGAACTAAGGTTGATTTCTTACAGATTTTGGAATAAAGCGGACCCATTACAGTAAGAGTCACGACAACGACATGACAAGTAAAGGAGTAAGGATCTCAACAACAGATATCCGAGGAGATCCGAAAGTCCTTGAAAAACAATGGTATGAAAACTGTAAAAACAGTGAAGTTACTGGCTGAAAGATTAGTAGATAATTGATTGATTCATTAGAAACAAAATTATAAAGGAAACTGGCTAGTTTACATAAACAAAAGTAATATGCAAAATTAAAATAAAATAAACAAAATCAAAATCAAAATAGAATAAAAAAAAATGAAAATAGAAAAAGAAGTTGTCAGACGACGAAAACCGGGTCTGATACCTTACGGATTTTAAAAAAAATCATGTTGAGTTAAAGTACAAGTTAAAAAGTAAATACAAACAAAAAAAATACCTGAAAAAAATTGCGTTTTTAAATGTCATAAAACAAATTTGAAAGTCTCCAATGTTTATGAAAGTAATATTATACAGTTTAAAACTTTTTAAAATATGGCAGATAGGCCGATGAAACTCACTTGCTTCACTTAAAGTGTCTTTTTTCTGATCCTCAACTTATTCACTAATGATTTGCTTGATTAAAGTAGTTTTTTAAAGTCTTATAGTGTGTCAATCTTCAATAGATATTTACCAAGTGTTATAAATTTGAATTGTTTGTTTAGTTTATCACGTAGATAAGGTTATGAAGAACTCGACAATATCAAATGCCAGAAATATCAAATAATTTATCCGAAAAAAAAAAAAATTTCTATCTAAATATCAAATAGCGCTGGCAAAGCTATTTTTTAAACAAATTAATCTAATTTTAAAGGTTTTTTTTTTAATTTTATATAAGAAATTTTTGTTTATTTTTGTACTTGGAGTCAATTGTTAACTCATGTTTACTGCGTTAGTGTTAACGAGAATCAAACAATGTACCGCGCTTTTTCTGCTCCTCTTCAATTGATTCAAACAATGCTTTAAAGTTCCCAGCACCAAAGCCGTTGTGACCTTCACGTTGAATAATTTCTATAAAAACTGTCGGTCTGTCTGTAAGCGGTTTTGTGAAAAGCTGCAATAGGTATCCACGCTCGTCAAAGTCAACAAGAATGTTATTCTGTTGGATTTTCTCAAAATCTTTTTGCAAACTTGCTAAAGCAGAAGCATCAAGATTTGTGCTGTCACTGCTAGCAAAACGCTTGCGTAGATTATCATAATAGACAGGAGGAATCTTAATAAACTCGGCGCCACGCGCACGCATTCGCGGAATAACCTCAAAAATATTAGTTGTCCGTAATGCAATATGTTGAACCCCAGAGCCGTCATAAAAGTCAACAAATTCCTCGATCTGTGAAAGGCCTTTTCCCTTGGCAGGCTCATTAATTGGAATTTTTATTATGTCTGCAGAATCTGTCATTACCACAGAGCAAAGTGCAGAGTACTCTGTAGTAATCACACTGCTATCGACAGACCAAAATCGGTGAAAACCAAGCACATTTTGGTAATAATTACAAACAATCTCCATATTGTTCCAGTCCTGATTACTAACGCAATGATCGATTGCTTCAAAATTGACGGCTGGGTGTAATTCTTGATGTTTGGGATTTTCAGCAGCCTCGAATCCTGGTAAAAACGGCCCCTTGTAATATTTTTTTTCTATAAGAGTGTGGGTAGTGTCACCATACGCTTCAATTACTCCAAGTGTTACTGTACCATGTCTGTCTCTTATAGTTTCTAAGTTACTTACAATTTTGGCCCCATTCAAAACTGCATGTTCAAACACAGCTTTGACATCGTCAACCTCCAATGCCACGTCTTTCACGGCATCGCCGTGCTTTGCCACATGGAAAGCAATTTTTTTGGCAAGTTGCTTTTCTGGGCAGCTTTCTGGTAAACTTTCTGGATTTCGCAGAGTTGACATAAACACAAATACAACACTTCCATTAATTACTGCGTGGGCGGCTATACTACGCGAGCCTGTTTCAAGTCCGCGATGTGCAAGAGGCCGGAACCCCATGGTGGTTATGTAGTAAAACGCAGCTTGTTTAGCGTTACCAACGTACCATGTTATGTGGTTATATCCACGAAATTTCAATTGTGCATGAGAAGATGTTAGTGATAAAGATGGTGGTGTCTGTTCCTGTTTTTTAATAGACATCGTTGTAAGCTAATGAATAATTTGATTGAGAAATTGATAGAAAATAAAAGTTCAGATATGAAAAAAAAAAAAAAAAAAAGATAAATATATATATATATATATATATATAATCACGGATAAATGTTTGAAAAGTATGACTTAACAAGAGTAGTTTCATGTATTTTGGGTATCGTAAACTATGTCACTAAGAGTTGGTTTACAAGTTGCACAACAATTGTCGAACAATGACAAAAATGTTTAGGAAGCTTTATTTTCATGTATGGTGAATAAACGCATTACTTATTGATATTTATTTTTATCATGAAAAAAAAAAAAACATTAATTCTTACCTGTGGACATGAGAATGCAAGAAATCTGTGACCGGTTCGCTGTCAGAGCCATAAAAAAAATTATCAAAGATACCAGAAATGAAACAGATTTTCTGTCTATCTACCAGAAGTGGACTCAAAATAAAAATTAAAAAAACATATATGTCCTTATTGGAACTAGTCTATTCAAGAGAAGTCAAAAAAAATTATTGTTTTATATAACGAAAGATTATAAATCTTTGGTTTTGTACCGTTTTAACTCTGATTTGGACTGTTGTAATTCTGGTTTGAACCCTCTGAAGCCCTTTATAGAAAAACCTGCTTAAAGAATCGTGATTCACAATGAAGATATTCAAAAATAAACGAGTAGCCAGTAACAAACGTTTCAAAGTCTTATTCATCATCAGTGGTTTCTTTATCAACATCAATAGATTCTGATAGAAAAAAAAAATGACGAGAAACCAAAGAAAGTCAATTTCTGGAAAGAAAAAAAAAAGGATACAATGAAGAACGAGTAAGAAAAAGGACCATGATTAGGTTATTTCCCAAAACATCTAAAAAGATGATTTGGAATAACTGGTTTATAACAGCGAGGTGGGGTTGCAATTAAACGGTGGTCTTACTACGTGCATTACATAGTGATCTTACAAAATACTCTGTTGTAAATGTCTATAGTAACAACAATTTTACTATTCATTCCAAAAAAAAAAAAAAAAAAAAAAAGGCATGACACGAAGTATTAAAAAAATAAAAAAAATAAAAAAAAAGTGAATAAAAATATCATACCCGTGTTTCGAACGCTCGACTTGCTCTTTTTTTTGTTGATGAAAACATTCATAAAATGGTGTTTAAATATTGTCTATTCTTAGTGTTGAAGGGATCGATAGATAGAGCCCAGCTCTTTTATCACATTTTAATTAATTTTTGGAAAAAAAACTTTTATAATCTCTTTGTAAAGCGTGTCATCCTTGTGCAGGGGCCATGCTAATCTTCTCTGTATCGTTTCAAATTGACCATATGTCCCGAAGGACATAAATTATATCTTATTTTGTATTTATTTGTTTCATATCACGTGACAAAAAATAAAAACTACGCTTTTTGCATCTAAATGCTACGTCTTGGGACAACGTTAAAAGCATCCAATCCTTTAAAAAGGCAGATTCATATTTTGGCAGATTTATAAAATGATATTTGGGCTGTCAAGCCTCACTCAGTTTATTAAAAAAGCGTCTCTCCTTGATCATTCTATCTAAAAAAAAAAAGATTTTCTATCTATCTATCTCCTTGATCAACCCAGCTCTTTGGATGCAAAGATGAGGGCGATTTCGCGATAGACCATGGTCTGAAAAAAAAATTGTATTTCAACAAAAAATGGCTGTATCATGGTATTTAGTACTTGATTCCCCAAATAAAGCAATAACGAATAATCATGGACATTCGTTCATGATAAAGAAAGATAAAAAAAATTGGTCGACCTGACCCTTAGTGAATTGTATATCTTTGTTATTATTATTATTTTAATTATGTAACTATGTGATGTAAGGACAATAAACAGATTTTCTATCTATGACCCTTAGTGAAAAATATATGGCCGCTCATACTAGGGCAGTTGGTGGTGATGAAAAGTTTTTTCTGTGACGCATGTGACTAGTTATTTTAGCTCAGCGAGGAGTCTTTTCAAGAATACAAGTTTGGAAGAAAAAAGAAATGGACAAAACCAATTTCACTGAGATTCTCAGTGCGACCCATGAAAAGAAATCTAGAGCTACAATTTATTGTATGTCTCTGAAAAACCAAGAGGTTTTAATCTTTTTGATAGACACCGCTGTTAATGATTGTTTTAAAGAATACTTCTGAAAACTATTGTGGATTATCACTTTCCGACGTTTTTTACTTGAAAGAAATATTTTCATTAGGAGATCTCTGGCTGATTAACAGTTGGGAACGAGAATTCTCGGTCAATCTGGGCAATAGTGAGGTGTAAAAAAAAATTATTCAAGCGAAAGCTTGTGAAACGGTAAATAACAGAATATCAGTCTTTATGGTGATCTAAAGATGATAGTTGTTTTATATTTCTATTTACATATTTGTGATTCCCAGGTTTCCCTTATCACATGTATTATTTCATGGAGAATTCGGCGCCATCGAATGTCTGAAACACCTAAAGCGCG
>QVTG01000508.1:0-12447 GCA_013305925.1 Geotrichum reessii
ATTATTATTATTATTATTATTATTATTATTATTATTATTATTATTATTATTATTGTTATTATTATTATTATTATCATATTATTATCATTATTATTATCATTATTATTGTTATTATTGTTATTATTGTTATTATTATCATTATTATTATTGTTATCATTATTATTATTATTAGTATTAGTATTATTATTATTATTATTATTATTATTATTATTATTAACGAACCCTATTTTAGTAAATAACACTTGGAATCTATATTTTTAAAAAAATAATCAAGTTTCATAGTTGAAGTTTTAAAACACTTACATCAAACCTTTTTTTTTTGGTTGAAAAAAACGAACAAGGTTTTTACATTTTGGTTAAGACTGTGTCTCCAATTCTTTTTTTTTTTTTTTCAAGTAAAATTTTTCAATTCGTATACGGCGAGTAATTTTTTTTTCAGTGCAACCTAAAATAGTCATACTATTTATCTTAAGAATAGTCTTTGATTTAATGATTAAAATAGTATTTAAAAAAGTATTAAAAATAATTTCAAAAAAACACAAATGTCTTGGTCTTGACTTGTTGTCATATGTATGTTTTTTTTAATTGAGTTTTTTTTTCATGTTGCTCCCAACTCTAGGCTCTAACAAAGACTTTTTCAATAATCAAGCTACACAAAATATAGCTCTTGTACACATCAAGTCCAAAGTTATTTTAACTGCATTGCTATTCAATAAACTATAATAAACATTCATACAAATTTAATCAATACGTTCAATTGAGGGAAAGAAAAAGAGCCAAAAGGCTACTTACTCAAACTGGAAAACATGTTTCTTGTTGGTAAAGCCCTTGGAGTAGTCTTTAAACACCTTGCGTGCAATCTCAGTGTTCTCCTCATCAGACTTGTCAGCAAGCAACTTGTGTTCTTGCGCGGGCACAGCCTGCAGCTTACCTTCTGCGACAAGACCAAGAATCTCCTTGAGCGCCTCATTGCGGCCGGCAGGGTCAGACTTCACGCGAGCACTCAACCAGTAACCATGGAAGGTGATGTTCTTAAAAATGAAGGGACCGGCACCAATGGTTACAGGCTGCTTTGACATGGCACCGTAGGTAACATGATGACCGTTGGTAGACAGCTTGTTAGTCAAACTAGTAGCAGACTTACCGCCAACACAATTGAGCGCAAGCTTGATTTTAGCATCAGGACCGACAAGCTTGCGGAATTCCTCCTCATACTCGCGAGATGCAGCCTGCTCCTCGGTGAGAACAACATCAGCACCAAGGCCCTTCAGCTCAGCAACAAGATCGTCAATATCTGGACGCGAACGCACAACGGAAATTGTTTTGTAGCCCCACAGCTTGGCCAATTGGATGACGGCACGGCCAACAGCAGAGTTACCACCATTTTGAATGACCCAATCACCGGGCTGCAGCTCAACATAGCTTTTAAGCATCTGGTACGCGCTGACGGGATTGATGTTAGAAGTCACAATTTGAATGGGCGAGACGACACCGTTCAGGCCGAGAGGAGGCGAGAGCTTGCTGGCATCGACCAGCGCATGCGAGCGCCAAGTACCAAAAGAAAGAATACCGGGAAGTGTCCAATCACCCTTCTTAAATCCCTTAACGTCGGAACCGACTTCGACGACTTCGAAAACACCCTCGTTACCGCCAACGGTGAGTTCTTCGCCAGTGAGTTCCTTGGTCCAGACAGGGCGCGAAGGGTAGACACCTTGAATCTGATTAATGTCGGAGGGGTTAATAGTAGCGGCTAAAGTCTTTACAAGAACCTCGTTAGGGCCAATTTTATCGCCGAGACTGTAGGAGATGACCTTTGCGGTCTCATCAGGTTCGCTGTATTTGGAAAAGGTAACGGCCCTGGCAGTGGTAGAGATAGATCTAGACATTTGAAGTGTGTTGAAGAGTGGAATTCTAAAGTATTTGATAGTGTTCATGATGAAAGATAATAACAAAGACCGAGGAATAAAGCTGCTTTTATAGCAAATGGGGGGTGCAAGAAGGTTTTATGGTAGAGGGGAAGATGGAAATAGAAATTTTACTTTGTGTAGATGAAGAGGTTGGAAAAAACAAAAAAACAAAAAAACAAAAAAACAAAAAAATAAAAAAACAAGCTATAATGAAATTTGAGGTCTTCTAACTATCAAAAGACCTTTCTAGAATGCATTCAATGGCGCATTAAATGAATTAATAATAGACATTTGCTTTTTTAGTTTTAAATGAATGAATACATAGTTCTAATAAAATATTTCAAATAAAAAAAATATATACATATAAAAATTCATAGGACCGGTAACTTCGGTTAAGTATATCTTTGGATGTCACTAATATCGTCTGAATTCAGCTTCGGATGGCACTCGTTGCCTTCAAGTTCATCTTCAGATGCAACTCGTTGCTTTCAAGTTCAGCTTTGTATGCTATTATCAACTTTTAAATTTATCGAATATCACTCATAGCTTTCAAGTGTATGCATCTTCAGATGTCACTCAAGGCTTGGACCAAAAAGCAAGGTTCTTAACGGCTAAAATGTCAAAAAAAGTCTACAAAACTTGTCAAATTATTATTATACACTCTTTATGTCAAAAGTATCCCAAAGCCGTGCCTTTTTTTATTTTTATTTTTTTCAGCGGCATTCCCGTCACTGCAATGGCGATAAGTTATATCCGCTGTCTTGTCTACCCGGCAGCGGTAAGTTACTTCGGTGCGCAGTTTTCAGTTTTTTTTTTTTTTGATTAGTATTATTTTAATCCAGGACCGTTACAAAACGCTTACAAATAAAACATTAGGTACTCAAACACATGTAGCAGTTTCTTTAATTTTAAGAAAAAAATACCAAAAAAAAAAACAATTTTGTGAGTTTGTAAACTATTTCTCCCCCCTTCAGTTTTTAATACTTTTGGTTAAGCCTGCTCTTCTACCGAGGAATTACAAACTGTCTTTTTCGGGCCGCCGAGTCAAACGTATACCGCAATTGTTACATAAAAAGTCGTGGTTTCCTAGTAATCGCACGTATTGATACTGTGCAAAAAGTATAACTGCTTATTAAAAGAGACGAGGCTAGTTTCATTTATTTACGACTTATTTGTTTTATTTTATATCTCATTTTTATTAAGTAATTAAGATAGATAGAAAATCTGTTTACTGAACATAGTTACATAATTGAAATAAATAAAGATATACAAAAAAGGCTTTTTTTTATGTTAATTTACTTACTTTGTAGAAACCATACAACCCCTGTTACTGTAGTAATCTGATACAATCAACATCAAGGAAACACGATTAAAACCATAAGCGGTGGAATCAACGTTATCGCTGATAGTAAAATAATCAACATAGCTAGTGGTCACAAACGACATACGCATTCTTAAAAGCATGAATAATACTGTAGCAACAAAATCAGTAATAAATCTTAGAATCAATAAATATTCCAAATTTTCAAACATCCTCAATAGTTTTGATACTGAGATTCATCATTAATGTATTACTATGACAATCACCAGCTACATATAATTTTCATTTGACTTCTATTGACTATATATATATCTATAAACATAATTGGCTTATCACAAATGATAGCGAATTTAGAAAAAAATTGTTTTCATAGGTTGTTGTAATTAATTCATCATTATCATATACAAAAAGGGGATTTTTTTTTCTTTTTTTCTTTTTTGGTGTTCGTTCACTTTTGCCTTGTTGTTAGGCTTTTAGTAATGCTTAATGTTGGGGCTCTGTGCAAGCCAGTTCCAGACCTTAGACCGATTTTTTTGTGTAATGGGGGACGGTCGGTCCTTGCGTGAGAACAAAGAGCGGCGGACTTTGGCACTGGAACTGAGTTTAGTCGCAGTGGTGCGGCGTTTGCGTGCCTCGGTGGGGGAGCTCATAGTGACACGCTGCACACGATACAAGTTTTTAAGGGAAACAATGATAATCACGGCGGTGGCTAAAAACACAGTACCGGTCACAGCACCAAAACCCCAGTTCTCTTCTTCAATGAAATTCTCCAAGTTCATACCATAGAGCGATGCGATAAACATGCCTGCGCCTAGTCCGAGCGTACCAATCTGGAATTTGAGATCGAGCAACATGAGAGAGTTGCGGTTGGCATCAAGAATGATATTGACAATTTCCTCTGTACTACGAATATTACTAACTAGATTGTCAACGGTCTGTACAATCTCGTCGCAGTGCTTGTAGTATGACTCGATAAGCATCTCTGCTTCCGAGTGATCATCAGTCTCTGTGCGTGGCGTACCATTTTCCTTTTCAGTCAGATACAACCCTGCAAGGTCTTCGTCCTGCTCAAGCAGCTCATCCAATGTGTCGCGCACCAGTGTTGCCTTTTGTAAAAACGCCGACAACTTTTTACTCTGAATCAGCAAGTGTCGCAACTTTTCACGGTCAATGTCGTCTTCCAAGTCTGCTAAAATTCCGTTCACAACAGCCGTGTGTACTTGCATTTCAGCATCAAGCACAGTTACAACCGAGATAAAAATCGCTTCAAGTGCACGCATCTCGTAAGGCAGTCCGCCCATGGTGTGTCGACCATGCCGCAGTTTGTGTCCAAGATCGTACATAAATACGGATTGTGTTTGTGAGTCCGTTGATCCAAACACGTCAAATATAATGACCATATCGCTTTTGATAAGAGCGCGGATGTGCAAAAGATTAACAAGAATACTGTTCTTGCGCACTAAGATTGATGGCACAATTGATGAGATCCCAGTATCAAGTTTGCGTAGATCGCGCGGAAGCAATCCATGTTTTGAAAGCAACTCTGTGCGCTTAAACTCGCCGGAGATGACCTTAACAGAGCCCTGCTTGTCAAATACAGTGCAGCGCACAAGCTTATCACCAATAGAACGCACAGGATGTGGTGCTAAGCCCTTCTGGATTATAAGGTTGCTGACGGAGGATGCTGTAGGAGTTTTGATGGAGAATGGCGCACGTAGCATAAGCGACGCCACCGGAAAACAGGCGGGCCTGAAAAATGGGCGTAAAGCGAGATTCCGGGGAACAGCACAACTTTGCATCAGCCGTCGAGATAAATACATAGTTCGGAATATAGGCAAAAAAGCAAAGGTAGGCAGAGAACAGCTACCAAAAAGGTTTGGGGGGTTGAGGATGCAAAAATGTTGTTAGATCTTAATGCCGTCAACGTTGAGGATTGAAAATGAAATTTTTTTGATAGCTCCCAAAACATGAAAACTACTCACAACCTGCACCGGGTCCTGGAAAATGACTAGAAATGAAGCGGACGGACCCCGACTTTGTTGACACAGACGCTCCAAAACGCACGCGATTGGCGCCACCAGATTTTTCAGGGGTAGAACCTGTACTACTAGATTCAACACTTTCTGCGCCCACTCTCAGTACACGCGGTTGCAACCCCGTCAGCCTTTACAAAAGGTTGAATTTAATAGAAGAAGGCAGCTATGGACTCGTGTACAGGGCACAGCACCTGCCATCATCAGATATTGTCGCTATGAAAAAGATCAAGTTTGAGAAAAATAGTCCTGGTTTTCCAGTTACTGCATTGCGTGAAATCAACAGCCTGCTTGCGATGGACCATCCCAACATTGTGCGCTATCGCGAGGTTGTTGTGGGCAAAACTCACCGTGAGTATGTTTTTACGCTCTGTTTTTTTTTTTTTTGACATTTAATGCTGTGACTAGCGATCGGCATATTTCTTAGTTTATTAATCTAATTAATTTACAGCGTTTATTTAATAATGGACTTTGTTGAGCACGATTTAAAGGCACTCATGGACCACAAGACAAAGCCCTTTGCAGCCTCGGAAATAAAAACGCTGATGCATCAATTACTCTCTGCTACGGCTCATATGCATGCTCGTGGGATCATGCATCGTGATTTAAAGACAGCAAATCTTCTCATGACAAATCGGGGTATGATGAAGGTCGCAGACTTTGGTCTAGCGCGTCAATTCACGCCCGGCTGCGATCCCAGTGCCGAAGAACTCACAAAGGTTGTTGTTACCCTTTGGTATAGGTATGAACGAACAAAACGTGGTGTATTACTGATTCAGAAACTAACTGTATGGCTCTGTCGTTGTCAACCATTATAGAGCACCGGAGTTGTTGCTTGGTAAGACCGATTACACGGCCAGTATTGATCTGTGGTCTATTGGATGCATTTTTGCAGAGCTACTACAAAACACACCATTTTTATGTGGAAAATCCGAAATGGACCAAATGAACCTTGTGAGTAAAACTGAGCTTGCTATAAATATTTTTGTTGTTAACATTTAATTAGATTTTTCGACATGTAGCCAGTCTTTCAGAATGGCCGAACTACAAAAGCCTTCCCAGTGCAAGGTCGGTCAAGGTCCCGAAACAACAGTATGTGTATTTCATTTATTAAGTTTTTTATTGCTTTATTTTGATTTAATTAACCAACTAACAAAATACTTGAATAGACCCATCCCTCTACAAAAGCAGTTTTCAAACGCCTCACCAGCTACGCTCAATTTGCTGGCGCGACTGCTTACCTTGAACCCAAATGATCGCATTACAGCGGAGGATGCTTTAAATCACGACTACTTTTTGCACGAATTCCCGCCAATGAAAGACCCGGAACTTTTTATGAGTTTCCCGTCGAAGGGCGGCATGGAACACCGACGGAAAGTTGGTAGTTAGGCAGGACGTTGATATAAACCGAGTGTCAATTAATATACAAAATGCATATATTCTTTGTTCTATCTAAATAGAAGATATGTTTTCATCTAAATTCATATAGCAACTAATTGATTGATTAATTATTCACTTTTTTTTTTCAAAGAAAAAAAAAAACCATGCTGCAACCGTTTTTCTACGAGCCTTTTGATTTTAATAACTTTTTCAATGTACCTTCAAATAGGTTTTGTTTGAGATATTGTGAGTGAGACTTAAGCCGCGCTTTTATTACAAAAAGTCCCAACGCCATGAAAAATTTGCCTAAAAAGTTTTCGTTCTTTTGCCCACACATTGTTATATAACCGCAACTACTACCAACATCACTATGTCTCTTTTCGAAGTTGAGGGCTGGGCCGTGCCAACCACGATTGCTGTTCAAAGCAAAAAAAAGGGCAAGAAAGATGATTTTAAAAAGGGGGATCAGGATGGTGCCACCGCAGATAAAAGTAAGGGCATTGGCAAGAAGGGAAAGAAGGTTAAGTCAACTGAGATTCAAGATTTGTTTGAACAGCATGTTGAAGGTAAGATCAAGCCAGAGTCTGTGAAGCTTGAGCAGCCAAAGCCTGTGAAGCTTGAGCAGCCAGCTTCTACGACTGAACCTGAGGAGTTTAAGCAAGTAAACAAAAGCAAGAAGAACAAGAAGAGAAAGCATGAAGAGCAAGACGAAAAGGCTACCGACTTGTCTTCCAAAACTGAAGACAAGCCAACAAAGCATGTCAAAACTGAAAAGAAGCCTGAAAAACCGGTAAAAAAAGCTGATACGCTTGCTACTGTTGGTATTTCCTCAAAAACCAAGCTTACGCCGCTGCAACAGAAAATGATGGAGAAGTTGGCTGGCTCTCGGTTTCGCTGGATCAACGAACAGCTGTACACGACAACTTCCGAAGAGGCCGTTCGTATCATGAAGGCGCAGCCTGAGATGTTTGATGAGTACCATCAGGGATTTCGGTCGCAAGTTCAGTCGTGGCCGCAGAACCCTGTCAACACGTTTGCTGATCAAATCAAGGAGCGCTTGGAGAAGCCCATTGGCGCACCCGGTGGTATGCCTGGTGATAAAGATGGTCGAATTGTAGTGGCTGACATGGGTTGTGGTGAGGCCAAACTTGCGCTGCAGATCAGGGCCATTGAAAAGAAGTTTAACCTACCTAAGAAGGGCAAGGCCGCGCGCTTCTTCAAGAAACCCAAATTTGAAGTTCACAGTTTTGACTTGAAAAAGGCTAATGAGCGAATCACTGTTGCGGACATCAAAAATGTGCCGCTTCCTGATGAGAGCGCGCACGTTGTTGTTTTTTGCCTAGCTTTGATGGGAACAAACTTTCTCGATTTTGTACGTGAAGGTCTTCGCATCCTGAAGCCCAATGGTGAAATCTGGATTGCGGAAATCAAGTCGCGATTTGTCGACAATGACACCGCAGACTTTGTCAAAGTTCTCAAGTCCCTTGGCTTGTTTCATAAGAACACCGACGACACGAACAAGATGTTTATCCGGATGGAGTTTTTCAAGCCCAACAAGCAATACATTGAAAATCGTGACGAGAAGGAACGCAACAAGAAACGATTCATTGACGAGCCCGAGGAGGTTCCTAAAGTGCTGCTGAAGCCGTGCATTTACAAGAGACGATAGACGATTATACCATTATTTACATAATTTATTTCCTGTTTTTAATTTAAGAAAAAAAAAAAAAATTGGTCTACTCTGAATTCTCAACTTCATGTTGCTCGGTCTTTTTCAAAATCATCTTGATCATTTCATTTCCGAGCTTATTTGCTTCCGCAAACATTGGTTTGAAAAAGTTTTGTGTTTTTTCGAAATTGCTTTTGTATAGCTCAAAGTCACCATGGTGAACGATGTCACTCCAACTGCGTGCTGCAATCACAAACTCCATGTCATCGCGGCGAAACGTGTGATCCTTCACGACAAAATCAACAATACTCTCCAATAGACCCTCAGTGCAAAAGATATACTCGGTGACACCAAGCCAAATTCTAAATAAGGGTGTTGAGCAGATCATGTGGTCATAGGGAATGATTCCAAGCTGGAACCAGCTGTCAACAATACCGAGTAAACTTAGATGAGAGTTGGCCTTGGGTCCCTCTGGCGGCGACTTGCTTAAAGAAAAGTTTTCCAACAGATCGTCAGAAAGTAACAGACTATGCTTCTTCTCAAGTTTACCAAAAACAAATTCACGTGCAGCCAACAGGCGCGATCGTAGTTCGTCCCCACGGCCTTCAATCATAAGCTTGAAAAGCTCAGTTGTAGATGTAGCATATTGGAGAATCTGTCTGTGCGCCTGTGGGTTCGTAATTGCAAGTCCAGCGTAGACGTGCCACTTGTTAGAGAAAATACGCAACGAAATATTCACCTTGGCGTTTTCGATACCACCAATCCACTTAGGAATGGTCCACGGATACTGGTTGTTGGCCATCCACGCGACTCCCATGCTTAAAAAAGCAGCGTGTGTGACAGCCTGTGTGTCAGCGGTAATGCGATCATGTTCGACAGCTGTCAAATAAACCTTTTTAGACTTAAAATCGTTAAACAGACTCTCGACGAACATGAACGATTCGTCGCTCGCGCGGTGTTGAATCAAAACGAGTGGCTGACCCTCGGTTGCAACTTTAGGGCCGTGCAGTGAATGACAGGTGATAATCTCGACGTCTTCTGGTAATTTAGTTTCAAAAGCTTCAATCTCAGGGGCCTTGCATGAAGTTTGGCCACCGACAATGGCATTGACTTTTGTCGACGGGCCGTAGGTTGCAACAATCTGCTTGATGTTAGCCGCCTCAACGCTGTAAATGATAAAATCAGATACACGCGACACACGATGACCGTCACGAAGCACCTCAATAGATGTATCAAGAAATTTTTTCTTGGTTTCTTCGTAGACAGTCTCACGATCACAGGCGCAGACCCTTGGTTGGAGGTTAGCAAAAAGTTCGAGTGTATGATAAAATGCTACTCACTTCCAACCAGACTCAGTGAACTTGCGAGCGTAAAGCTGACCCATGTCACCAAGCCCAATGATACCAATCTTTTTGGTCTGCTTCCAATGCGCAATCTGCTCTGGTCTAGCTGTTCCCATATTATGTTCTCTTCAATTTATTGCTTTTTATCGTGTTGCTTTGATTTTTTTTTTTTACAAAAGTTTTGAGATTTTGTTCGCGATCAACAAAAAGTAAAAAATAAAAAAAAAATGTTTCTGAAAATTTCCGCTTTTATCATCCTTAAGCTTTTTTTTTTTTTTTGACCACGTAAAGGCATACGCCTATAGCTAGACCACCACACCTGCCCTATTCTACGATGTACGACGACTGGATGTATCACAGTGACTTTCAGCAGGAGACGCCATCGCCTGCGCAGAGACTAGCTCCTCCGAAGCATCGTAAGCGTGCCAAGTCAATTCTTCAATCTGTCGCTATCGATTCAAAAAACTACAATGCCCGTGCAAAAACGAAGCATAGTATTCCTGAAGAAGCAGATGTGCCACGACGACGGGCCAACTCAGTGTCAAGTCCGACAAAAGCATTACTCAGTGAATCTCCTGCAGTTTATCCGTTCACTCGTAGTGACATGAAATATTTTGACTCATTTTATGCTGAACCAGAAGTCGACACTGTAGGCATCAATGCTGTCAATGACACCGAATTTATTGCATTCAGAGAAACAGTCAATTTACATCTTTTTTCATGTGATAAGCTGCTCCAACAATCTGATACTGTTTTGTCTTATGTCAATGATTTAACAAAAGGTTTTGAAGATGTTTATAAAGAGACACATAGCCTTCAGGAAACATGCAACGAGCTACTTAACGAACAGTTACGTCTTACCAGCTTATGCGATGAAATTGACAATAATTTGAAGGTTTTCGAAAATCTTGAAAGCATCATGCGCCAATTGAATACTCCAGGCACCGATCTTGTTCTTAAAAAGACTTTCCCGACATTGTTGGATCAACTCGACGAAGGCCTAATTTACGTTGAGAAGCACAAGCACTTTAAGAATATTGAAATTTATCAGCAAAGATTTCGCCATTGTATGACTCGTGCACTCAGTTTAATCCAAGTCTACATTCAAACAGCACTCAAGGACTTGGAGAATGAAGCTTACAACACTAAGGTGACAAACGCCGCTGCAATCAATGTCTTTCTTTATGCTAAATTTGAGGCTGAAGCAGACAAAATATCCAAACTGACAAATCAAATTTCTTTGCGTGGAGAGAGTCATGAAGAGTATAATGAATTGCTTCTTGACTGTATGAGAACTTATTTTGCAACGCGATACAAGCTTCTCTCACCACAAATAAATAAGAACAGCGAAGAGTCTGCTAAAGATCAGACAAAGATTATCCAGTTCACAAGGTCGAATCTTTTGTTTTACAAAAACTTATGCAAACAGGAATACAAACTATTCAATGAATTTTTTAACACAGGCGAGGATACTGTTGTTGAGTGGCTAGGAGACCTATGTAATTCTTTGTACGACACGGTGAGACAACGAGTTATCAGGGAAACAGATATCAACCTATTATGTGAACTGACATTTATGCTGTTAGATTACAAAAAAGAAGAGGACGGGGAGACATCAAGTGTTGGCTCTGAGCTGGTACAAGACGAAATGGAGGACGACGAAATAAACTTTTTTGAGCTATTCAAGCCGATACTTCAGGACGTTCAGTCGAGGCTTCTGTTCCGGGTGCAGGCTTTTGTAGATCAAGAAATTGTTCGTCATATTCCCAAAGAACAAGACCTTTACGGGTTGAGTAATAGACGAGGCCACAAACGATCAAAGTCGGCACTGGGTGAGTTACAGGGCACACGCGAGTTTGACCCAGAAACTCTTTATAAAGATTGGTACCCGCCCATGCGTAAGGCTGTTTTACTTTTGTCCCAAATCTACCAGCTTATTAGTTCAACTATTTTTGATGACCTAGCACATCGCATTGTTCATGAGTGCTTGGGATCTCTCCAGGCAGCACACACTCTTGCAGTATCCCGTATTGGCAAGCTTGAGGCAGACTTGTTTTTAATCAAACATCTATTGTTACTACGCCAGCAAATTATGGAATTTGACATAGAGTATGTTCCAGCCGAGGTCCAGTTTGATTTCAGCGGTCTTGCAGAAGTGTTTGAGCTTGTTAAAACAGAAGGCATAAGTCTCAACACATCTCACTTACTCAACCTTGCTAAAATTGGTGTTCCCAAAGTGGTCAATAACATGTTTGATGCAAAGGAAGAGTTATACGCTAAACTGAGAAACGCCGTGCACGATGTGACAGAAGAAGCTGTAAAATCTGTTATTGGATCCATTTCGACAGGTAATATTGACTTTAACAAAGTGGTAGAACAGACACGGACGTTGCGTGAAGATGCTTCAAAAGAGATTCCGAGATTACGCAAAGTTATGGAAGGATATATTGAGGACAGCCGGACAGTGGATATTTTGGTCGACTCAGTACAAGACTTAGTGATTCAAGCATATGAAAAATACTATGATCAGGCTGTGGTCGAAGCGCGTAAGACAGGTGCCAGCATGGAGGGTATCATGGAGGTCGAAGGGTTGGTGGCCTGGTTCGGCGAAGTCAATGGCCGTTTACGCTTAGAAAGAGCGGGAGAGGACGAGTTATAGTTTACAATAGTATATACGTCTATGTACCTTTTGATTAACAGTATTACGACTTAGATCCATTATTATTATTATTATTATTATTATTATTATTATTATTATTATTTATTATTATTATTATTATTTATTATTATTATT
>QVTG01000509.1:0-12410 GCA_013305925.1 Geotrichum reessii
ATAATAATAATAATAATAATAAATAATAATAATAATATATAATAATAATAATAATAATATAATAATAATAATAATAATAATAATAATAATAATAATAATAATAATAATAGCAAATCAAGTTATAAAAAACGGAATAATTACATATACTGCATTAGATTTTTATTGTGATCCCCCTTGAAACCCCATAGTCGAATTCTAATAAATTCTTTCTACAGTTTATCAATTAATTCAACTTCTTCATGTAAATGTTTTTTATGCAGCCTCATGTCTTCTAGGCGTTGTGAATAACATAAATCTATACTTTTACTATTTGTCGTTTTATTTTTTTCTTTTTGTTATGTTCACCTGGGTTGACTACTACACAAATTAGAAATCTATGAGTCCAAATCGCATGTAATTTCTACGTTATTTTGCGCAGCATTTAAGTGGTTAGCCTCGTCTGTTTTGTATTATATTCTCATCGTTGTAATAAAATTATTTTCTGGGAAATTAATAATATCAGCAACTAAGCCACCACCATTCATAGCCAACATGAAAACCAAAAAAAAAAAAAAAAAGGCTGTGAAACATTATAAAAATTGAAGAATACATTTAAATTAAATTAACACTGACAATCACAGTCTGGTTTTCATGATTTTGTCGTCATTAGTATGTGGCTGCTATTTTTGATAATGATAAAAAAAAAACAAATACTTATTGTAGTATCCACAAATTGGTTTTCACTAACAGTTATTCACTGGTTTCTACTTAAAAAGGCAGATGGTATTATCGCAATAAAAATTGCACATACATGTATACTAAACTAAAGTGTAAAATTTACGGGATGTGAACATGATTTTAAACATACATATTTCAGTTTAGGATTGAACAGAAATAAAACACATAGTATAGAAGATGGAAGTCTCGAAGAGGTAAAAAGTAAAAATACATCACTGGTACAAAAACACTGGACAAATATATATGTGTCCGAACACTGATAAATATAAGAGTTTGATAAGTGCAAACAATTTAATAATGATTTTTTTTATATTATTATTATCTCTTTGAATTAATTTATAAAACAAAATAATTCTCGCTATTCAATTAAAATGACGAACAAAAAAAAAAAAAAAAGGACGCGGACCCAATAAAACAAAAAGCGTTTGAAATATCTGAGTTTTTTGTGTTTGTTCAAAGTATCAAGGCATCTAGGGCAAGGGCTAGACCACTAATTACCCTCTTTAACAAACTTGACTCCATTAATTTAAAGACTTGAGTATTATGGTTTTGTTGTAAATACAATGTTTTAAAGTATTTTACATAAACGTCCATAGGCGGCTATATTAGTTTTTCTATAATTGATTTTTTTTTTCTTTTAAGAAACCAACACGGCAGTACAGACTTTTAATATTTGCCATCCTGTAACGCACGTGATCTTATTACGTGATTGTCTAACTTTTTTTTCCATATATCTTTGTCTTTAAACCTTCTCACTGAGCTAACAACGATATACCACTATCTACAACTCCAGGTGGTGCTTACATAGGTCTTTGCACACCTGCTTAATATCCTAACATTATTACTTTTTACTTGCAGAAAAAGCTGTAATTACCAGAAATTGTTAGTTTTGTTTTAATTATTTATTTAAATCGAACGTCTCATTTTTTCGTCTCTTGATCTAATCTACGAGTACTCAGACTTTTCAGATATTGTTAAACACCTACCACACACTCTTTCACACCCACCAAACGACACATAACATTTACACATAGATAGGAAATATCATGCATTCTTCGTCAACGGCATCTACGGCCTCGTCTTCACGCCATTTCAAGCGTCAAAAACCTGCTTCAGAAGACCCTGCGGCTGATACCTCTAACAACGATGGAGTAACCAAGATATCGGCGGAACCCGAGGTGTCTGAAACAAAAGCAAACAATAAATACAACAATAATGATGACAAAGAAAACAATAACAAATTAGCCTCAAAACCTGGGTTTATTCCTTTTTCTTTTGATAATGTCACTGACTCTAATGATACCTCTACTACGGAAACGTCACCAAATCTTGTGAATGCCATTTCGTATCCAGTTATTGAGGTTGCAAGCAGTGAAAAAGGTAGTGGCAACAGTAACGCGCATCCTTTGAACGAGGCTGTACTTTTTAAGCAACTTTTAGATCAGAAGATTTCACCTGATGATTATATTCACCCAACGGCACAAAGCTTGATTCCTATCACCGCAGCACTTGACGAGGAGTCAGATGTGCTAGAGCTTAGCGATCAAGACAGTTCTGATGAGGAAGATTCTGATGATGAGGACGAATACATGTTTAATAATTCACAAATTTTAATTTCACACGCAGAGCTGCTGGAGGCCATGGCAGAAAAGTTGAATCATGGAAAACCTGCTGATCTTGTTAGTCTGCGAGTAGAGGTGTCCCCCTCGGCGGCAAAACAGCTCAAGATGTATCTTTGGATGAATGGTCCTTCAAGATTTCTTCAAAAGTTTGTATATTCAGGCTTTTGCGAGCATACTTTAGGTGAAATTCTTGCGGCGCTATCCTTCCCTCTTCCAGAGAACCTTGTCACGCGGTCCAATACCGAGGAACTCGCCGAACTAGTGCGTGTTGCAGTGCAGTATACAGTAATGCCGCGCAAACGTCTTCCGCAGAAGTTTCATATGGATACTCTTGTTGACGCCATTCGCAATGCCAAAAATATCATTGTACTTACAGGTGCGGGCATTTCCACTTCACTCGGTATCCCTGATTTCAGATCCAAGTCTGGTCTTTACAATAAACTTTCATATTTAGGACTTTCGGATCCACAAGAAGTTTTTGATCTTGGTCTTTTCCGCAGTGATCCAAGCGTGTTTTATTCTGTTGCAAAGGAAATCTTGCCTGTGACGACCAAATTTAGCCCCACTCACGCGTTCCTACATCTGTTGCAAGAAAAGGGCAAGCTACTACGGAACTACACACAAAACATTGACAACCTCGAGCATTTTGCGGGAATCCGGAAAGAAAAACTCGTACAGTGTCACGGGTCGTTTGCAACTGCAACTTGCCAAACATGCATGTATCAAACTCCTGGAGAAAATTTGTTTGACGATATAAGGAACTCCCGCATAGCGCGCTGCCCTAAGTGCCATTCACCAGCAGGCAGCAAAGATAGTAAAAAGCGAAAGTTCAAAAATGGTTATGATGATGATGATGATGAGCAGGACAGTAATCCTTTTTTTGGAATCATGAAACCAGACATTACATTTTTTGGCGAACCGCTGCCAGATAAGTTTGAGCAGACTTTGGTTGGTGGTGATGCAGATCGCTGCGATTTGCTGCTATGTATTGGTACATCACTCAAGGTTTCACCTGTTAGTGAGACAGTTCGTATCATTCCACACAACGTGCCACAGTTTTATATTTCCAAGACTCCCATTTCACATATTGATTTTGATTTGACGCTGCTTGGCGCGTGCGACGACGTTGTTGAGCACTTGTGTCGTGAGCTTGGATGGAAGATGGATCATCCCATGCTTAAAAACCAACCATTTGATGGAACTATTGAATACAATGAGTCGGCTGCCACATACGAGTTTTTAAGTCGGAAAAATCTTGAGTTAACTAATGCTACCACGGAGTCATTGGAAACAATTGATAAGTCTTCTTAATCTGAATCCAAAGTTTCACTATTAGTAAAGTTATAGAAAAGCTGGGAGGATACAAACTAACTGGCAAGTTTTTTTTTTTTTTCTTTTCTTAGGTTATGAGTAACCTAATCATATTGTCACGACAATTAATTACCAATAGATATGTTTTACTTTTATGATTATTCGAATAATAAATGTTTTTTATACCACAACGGCAATTTCAAACTTCGTCATTTACAAAACTTTTTTTTAAAAAATAACACATATATATTCCGGATCTGTGCTTTCAAGTTGATATTTATAAAACTTGAAAAAAAAAAAAAAAAAAAAAAAAGCAAGCAAGCCCTCACTATCACTTCACTATTTATATAACATACATTTATATATATTTTTTTCAAACATTCATGTTGACTACTTTTATTTTATTAATACATATAAGATTTTTTTTTAATAATTTATCTTTAACTATTAATTTTTAACTGATAATATTGGTTTCATGAAAATGTTTTGGAAAAAGAAGAAAATTCACTTTTATTTTATTTTTGAAGTTTCTGTAATATGAATCTTCTTCTATTGGTTATTATAATAATATTATTATTACAAAATTAAATAAATTAAAAAATAAATAAATAAATAAAATACTCATTCCGAATGAATATTTGTAACTTCAGTTTTTTTTTTTTTTTTTGGACTTTGTAAAAAAAAAAAAAACTTATAACATTCATTTTATTATTAGATCCAGCCCTCAATAGCACGCAATGCGTTGTGCAAACGACGAATACCTTCGGGCCGTTTTTTGTAATCAGTCGCAATATCAGCAGAAAGCCTGGCCAGAGAATCAACAAACTTTTCTATAAGTATTCGTTCAGTGGGTGGAATATCAAGATCGCGCAGTTTAAATGTGTCCTTTGATAAATCAAGAAGTCGTTGCATTGATGGAGTATCAAATGGAATACGATTACTTCTCTCCCGTTTTTTAGTCTCATCATGACGGTGGTGTCGACGAGACCGAGGCTTGCTAGAATAGTGACCGTGATGATGATGATGATGATGATGGTGATGATGACCACTTGCGGAGACAATAGGGTCAACAATGGGATCGCGAGATAAGTGGGTCAATCGTTGCGACGATCTCTTTTGTCGTGCCGAAAGACCTTCGGGATTAGACGCAGTGCGTCCAGTGCGGCCTACACGGCGGCGAATGCCAATATTTTCTCCGTCGCTTGAAGATGAGCTGACGCTGGCATTACTTTCGTAAAAAGTTTTTAATTCCTCTTCCGGCGCAACACCACTGCCAGGGTGCAATGACTTCACCCTAGTATCACCTGTCGCTAACACCTCGTCTTCGTGAGCGTGTGCAAATCTTTCGTTGTCATCATCATCTCTATCAGTCACAATATTCTTTCCTGCTGATTTTTGTTGGGTAGATTGGTGATTGATAATCAAAGACGGCTTTAACCTGTGCTCTACTGATAAATTTGACGACTGGAAAGATGTCGCAGCTAGAGGGCTAGATACGCTACGCACATTGAGACGCTTTTGTTTCTTTTGTGCCTTCATCATCAAATTATTCAGGCCACCCTTGCCTTTTATATTCGCAATGCTAGAAATACCTGTAAACGGAGACTGCAGTCCAATAGGCTGTTGTGATTGAACAGATGGGTCCAGCACAGCGGTACGGTTGTCGTCTGATAATGTATCATTGTATGACCGCGCGGTCAGGAAACTATCATTAGACGAATTGGCAATATTAGGGTTAGTACTCTCTGCAAAAGGTGGCTCAGGAGGCAGAATTTGTTCATTATCTGCAGCGTATTCTGCAAAATATTTTTGTGATGACTGTACTTCTGGAGAGTTTGGAGCAGTCGCAAATGCTTCTTCAGAAGAAATTCCTGAAGATTTGATGCTAGTTGACCCAGCAGGGTGAGTGAACCGCCTGTTGCGCTTTACTACTTCGAGCTCACTAATATTATTAATATTTGTCTCGGTAGCAGAGCTAAGATCAGTATCATGGATATTGATCCGGGATTGAGTCTGCTTCATGCTAGACTTGGCAGAAGTTTTAGGCAAAATTGGGAAATTCACTGCAGAGCTACCTGCGCTTCCAGGTACTGGCGAAAGCATCTTTGCTGGGCCCCATGACGCATTCATAACGATAGTTGGAGTAGTGGATACCTCACTATTATACTCAGAATTTTTTAGAGACTTTTTTGGTGATGTATTTTCTTCGTTTGGTGTAAAATCAAATGGAACAGGAACTTGTGGTAGTTTCTTGTCGCGAATTCTGTCAGAGAGTCCTTTAGAGTGTTTACTGCTAGTAGATTTAGAAGGAAGTTTTTCAGGGGCCAATGGTTCTACAGGAAAAGTGTGTGGTGAAGAAGAGGTCTTTATCTGTTCACATACCTCTGGTTGTGAGTCGGCCTGTGCTGTTGAATTCTCACCCTTTATCGACGCCTTCCGTAAAGCTTTCATGTCAGACAAAACTGACTCCATCTCATTTGTTGAGCGTCGTGACTTCTCTATCACCACGATTGACGACTTACGACTAACTCCCACATTGTCATTGGACGTTGAACCAGGGCGCGACTTGGAACCATGTATAGACACTTCTGAAATAGATGCACGGCGGTACGGTGGCAGCGTAATCGAGTTGTTGTCCGGCGATGTAGAGTTGGGCTGTGACACAGTGATTTCAGTAGCATGCTCAATTACTGGCGAGTATTGTGAGATAAGTGAATTGCGGGCCAGACTTGGAGCAATTGATAAACGACGTTGATTGCCGTTAGACGTCGCAGAACTAGGCAATGAAGAAGAACTAGACATAATGGGCGAGGGTAGTATAGCTGCCGTCGCTGAGACAGTCGACAGCGGGAGAGATGGAGGCGGCTGTGCAGTACGCAGTGATGAGTTAGACCTGCGCACGGTGAAACCAGGCTTTTGAATGAAGTTTTTATTTTTCATTAGTTTCTCTGAACTATCACTGCTGTTGGTACTGGCAGTGCCAGTAGTCTCTTCAGTAGAAGGCTCCATGTTCGTTGTAATGTTGCTAGTGATGTTGCTGCTGCTGTTATTCTGTGAACGATCGTGTTAATAAATAATAATCATGAAGAAAATAAATGTGAAAAATAAAATAAAAGTAAGAGCAAGGGAAGTGGAAAGCTTTTTTTTTATTTTATTTTTTGGTTTTTTTTGTGGTTTTTTTGCTTTCTTGATAGGCCTTTGTTTTGACTTTTCTTTTGGATCATCGCCACTAAAATTACACAGTTCATTAATAACTGTTGAGTCTGAAGTCACATCTTATTGGATTTGGAATATCAACCTGCTAGGCGTGGCTAAAGTCAAAGATGTGAAAAACAGTGGTTGGTTTCTCATACTTGTGTTCAGATACCAGCCCTAATCTTTTTTATGTCCCAAAGAAACGCAGGTGGTTGGTTTGTTGCCCCGGTCAGAGTTAAAACCAAAACAGTTTGACACCAGTACAAGAAGAAGCACAGAACCAAAAAAAAAAAAAAAAAAAAAAAGACAAGCATAATAAGGTGATCACACTAAGACTATCTTGTTGTACGAAAAGCCAATTGCGGAAGCAGTGCTCATCTAACAGTACAGTAGTAACTGAAGTAGCTCATAGTTTAAAAAGGGATAATAAAAGTAAGGGGGAAAAATTATAATTAGAAACACTTACTATAGCTTCTTGTGAAGCACGTTTTTCGACTTCATCATCAAGTTCGTAAGACAGGCTTTTGCGCACTGATTTATCATCTAACCGGCTGCGGGGCTTGATTGGAAGAACTGATTCGGGTGATGACATGAGGGCCGTGCTGGGCGAATCAAATTTTGGTTGTTGCTGTTTCTGTGGTGCTGGTACTATTGTGTTAGGGCTACTACAGTCAAGATACTTGTCATCAGTAGATGATTGCGTATTTTGATGTGACTCTGTAGTATTAGTGATGTTGGTAGTTTCTGCGGTCATAGTAGCGGTATTTTCGGTGTCGAGACTGTTTTCTGCAGCAACAGACTTGCCAATATTGGGTTGTACGGCTTCTACAGCCTCTTCAGAGGTAGCTGTTTTCGACCTACGCTTTCTCCACAAGAAAGAAAATCGTTTGGGAGTCGTTACCAAGCTGGTCTTTTCAGATTTTTTCTGCCCAGAAACTGAATTGTTGCTATTTTTGCTGTAGTTGTTGTCATTAGTGTTATTGTTATTAGTGAGACTGCTGCTTTTGTGATTACTAATTTTGGTAACAGATTGGAGACTGACGCCATTATTAGGCGAGTCTGGAGATAAAACCGGCTGTCGCGAAGGATTGAATTTAGCCGGGCCTATAGCATTAGAAAAACTAGAAGAGTTGATAAGTTCGGTTGGTGTTGGGGGGAAAACCTCTGAGTTGCAAGTTTTCATTTGCTCAATATGTTCTTCCATCATCATAATTTCACTGCATGAATAGCGGTTGTTATATTTTGAAAGGTCAAGAACTTTGTCGCCAGAACTGTCAGTTTTGTGGGCTAAGGAGAGCGAAAGCGGACGAGTAGGAATCGGTGCAACTGGAGTCACAAGAGATGTGATTACTTGTGGTTGACCAAAAATATTATCAATGGTTTCAGGCGGAGTGAGTGGGTAAACACTTCTGACGGGGGACGTAGGGGTAATAGGTAGAGGCTTTTCAAAGAGCGGTTTGTTGGCGCCACTATACTTTGGCAGGCGGTTCAGACTATTATCTAAATTGATGTTGCTATTTGCAATTTGATTTATAGATGGACTGGGCGTAGGTTTTAGCTTGAGCGCTGGTACAGAAGTGACAAGATTGGTCAAATTAGAAAACTCTGAGCCAGTATTGGTATGTTCTGAGTATGTCGATGATCCAGAAGATGAGTGCGAGTGCTGTGACTTGTGTTTGAGTTGCTGTTGTGATGGAAGAGACGCTATTCGCTTTTTATTGACTGGTTTAGTGACTGTAAGGCTGTGTATAGATTTAGCTGGGGTTGACTGAATAGAACTAATAGAAAATCTGCGTGAGTTGACAATGGTGTCTGTGACAGGGTTTGGCAAATCCAGTGTCACTGAATTAGACAGAGAGGCTGAAAAAGAAGGTTCTTTTTTATCAATACTAGAATAATTTGACGAAAACCATACAGGTGAGTGCTTTTGTTCGATTGGTGAGTGAGGCTCAAAATCAGTGATAGTTGAGTAAGTAAGCACTTTCGATAGCTGCGGACTGTTATTGTATGTGTTGGCTGTAGAATATGCTGAATACTCTGAAGGAGACGATGAAGGAGCAGGAGAGGCAGTATTAATAGGCGGAGAGAGATCATTGGCCTGTTTTGTGTTAGGCAACAGTACAGGCTGAAGATGGTGTTGGTGGGACGACAGTGGATTCATAACTGGAATTTGAACTGGACTCAAAACGGGATCGTGGCTCAAGTTATAGTCCTCAAATGGCTCAGAAAGTTGATTTTGCTTTCGCTTATGACATTTTTGAACCGTGCAGGCGTCGCCGACCCCTTCATGTCCTAGCTGTTTTTGGTTCAAGTTGGAAGAATCGGAAGAGTGCAAAACGTACTCAGTTTGCAGTGTCGATAGGGTTGTAACATCATTATTATCATAAACTGTAAGTTTTTGGAGTTGGTGTTGCTGTGACCGGTAGGTGTCAGTGAAACTGTCATCATCAGAGCTAGAGTCGTTTGTAGAGGAAGCCACGGGCCAGACCAATAAATCGCTTGAAGAATCGGTGTTGCTGGTGGTGGATCTCAACATAATGTTATGAAAATATTATTACTAGTATCAGTATTGTTGGAATTGTAATAATAAATATTATTATTTATTCGTGATTACTGCAAGTTTCCGTATTGCTTATTTTATTATTAGTGTTATTATTATTTTTTTCATTAATATTATTTCACTACTTGACATACCGTTGTAGAAGATGTATCGGCACTACTTTTTACTACTGACATGCTCCACCGAGAAAACTTTGAGATATCAGAAAATCAAAAGAAAAAAAAAAAATTATTTTATTCAAATGTTCAAGTATATATACGAGGAATTTCAGATGCTTAAATATATTGATTCAAAAAAAAGAAAAAGATTAAAAATAAAATATAAATAATTTCCGGCTAGCTTAGTTGCAGCTGTTTCGGCGATGGGAATCTACCTGTTGTTTGTCGGGGGCAGACCAGGAATTTTTCTAGGCAAACATGGAAATTTTTTTTTTTCTTTGTTTACATATTTTGGACAGAAGCTTTTTTTTTTTTTAAATCGAGAACAAAAGAAAATAAAATCTAAAGAACGAAAAAAAAAAACGCGACCGATAGTGGCAACTTTATGTGTGGTTATTCGTGACGTTTATTCTAATATTGTTATTGGTTAGCTGACGAGTCGGTTGCGAGCTAACCTGGCCACCTTTTATTATGAGTTTGTGATAACTAGATATATAGTATTAGTGAAAAATCGTAAACCTCTACTACCAGAAGTGTAACCCATCGATAATGTTTACTACAAATATTTCACTCCAATGCTTCTTTTTTAAAAAAAAAAAAAAATCTTTTATAAATAATATGGTTCATCAATCAGTTTAACCTTGCAGAAAAACGGTCAATTTTGCAAAGTGTATGAGCGTATTTGCGTTGTATGTCAGGGACTCACGACAAATTGTCACAATTTAAGAGAATGTATCAAGCATTGGAATTCGCATATACATATACGACTGGGGTTGATGGACCTTGAAGTAGTGACAACTAAGGATCTACACGTTCTGGTAGATATTTCTTTAAATTATATGTAAGGGCTCAAGCGTTCAATTATGTCTGAAGCCGTCAGTTCTTCTTGACAATAAGATGCCTTTGTACAGAACAGGTTGCAGGGACGGAAAGAGAAAATTAGCAACGAGCTTCCCTAATACTAACAGGTTACATAAACAAAAAAAAAACTGGCTGGCTGGAAATGTCAAAAGCTATGTAACTACTGTAAGTAAAGAAAGACACGGACCGTATTTTAGTTACCTTTCTATATATCCTATTAAATGCTCAAGCCTAAAAAAATTATTTTTGAAGGCGAGACAGTCCTGCTAGATTGATTCTGACCTTGTGCAGCGCTGCAGCCTATTTGCATTCGTAATTTTTTTTAAAGAAGCATCAGAACGCAGCGCGCATAAAGAAAACAAAAATATCATCTATAAAACAGTATTCTAGTAGGTGTATTATTGATTCTCTTTGTTGGCTGTAATTTTTATTAGTAAAGACAATTTGAAACTTTGAAGATCCTCTAAAACAGGATTACTGTTACGACCGCCATCATCGTGAGATACTATATAGAACATGAAATCATGTCTAAGTTTTTGTCTATAAAAGAATTCTTGTAAGCTGTTCTGTGTTAATGAAGATATCAGCGCCCAAATATCAAAACCATTACTATCAAAATTAAAAGCTACGATACATTTTTTTCCTTAAAAATCATAGTTGGCCACAATAAACTGATTATTATCAGGCTACATTTACTGTTATGAATTGTTATGGTACACTTCTGACAACCATTTTGTTTCTTTATATGTACATTTTCAGATAGTAAAGCCACAGTACCAGTGGGAAAGAATCATGATACAACTAAAATACACAGCTGGAATCTCTTTTTCCTACCTTCTAGAGGCTGGGTTGTGAAATCCGTAAAGATATATATAGGCACTTTTATATCATGAAATAAATGCTTTGTTTTTTATTTTGATAACGATTATCTTTTTCTTTTCTGAAAAAAAGTTGCCAGTAAATTCAAAACTTTTTTTTCCAGCCATTTGGTTTTTTTTTTTTTTTTTTTCAACATATAAACCTTTAAGATATTATTAGAACCTCCACAGAATAGCCACAGTATTTAGTCTCTAATACGATAACAGTAAAAAACAGGTATTCCTATACAATTGAAAGATCTAACCTACTTCTAAAATATGACTGATATTTTATGAGTATGTCCATCCCTGAACAATTCATAGCTTTTTTCAATACAGAAATAGCTTTAAACACACATTTTATGGCAGTTTAAAATTGTTGACCTATGTAAAAACCCAAAAATATAATTTTTCAAGTTCATAAGTTTTCAGGCTTGAATTGATACAATAAATTTTTGCAAAAACTGAAAAACTTACCATTCAATCATAGAGATTATTCCGATCGTTCGGATTTTTTATGTGCAGCTATAGATACGTATAACTTGATAATTATATCTGATTTCCGTTCCCAATCTTTGCTTAGACTCTCCCTCTTTTTTTTGAGTTATTTACTACGAGCCTAAACATACATTATGAAAGATTGTCGCTGCCAATAATTTTGCACCTATTGGTCTTGAAAGTGTCAAACCCGTTTTAAAGCTCGTTTGAAAAAACAAAAGTTTTGGGACAGTACCAATAAAAACGATAGACTGGAAATGGATATGTACGCACTGACTTTTTACTGGATTCTGCTGTACATAACCATGCACACTTGGCGTCATTGAATTTCAAATGATAATACATATACTTTTGTATACAAGTGTACAAATGTGTATGTAATTTTTGGTAAATTCATGTAGGTACAGACAGAAGATTGACGGCTTTTCAATTGCTTTTTTTCTGAGTCTTTTCTGACTGTTGGAAATGATGATTTTTTTCTGTCAAGTCTTGTAATTAGAGTGAATTTGTCAAGTAAAATCATTAGCAAAATAAACATATAATAATAATAATGATATTATTATTACTATTATTACTATTATTACTATTATTACTATTATTACTATTATTACTATTATTACTATTATTACTA